>CM076664.1:3456900-3543656 GCA_038496675.1 Rachycentron canadum | reverse complement strand
ATAAGAGATATATATATATATATATATATATATTCGTAGTTCACTTACTCAAACACATCCAAAATCATATATAAATTTAATTAAAATGAACATTAATGACTGTAGTTAGTAAAAGCCCAAAGTTTCCTGGTTGCCTATAAATAGTGTTAAATCTTCCTTAGATCTGCATGGGACTGTGTCTTCACCAGGATATTACAGAGGAGGGTAAAAAGGCTAAACTCCAAAGCTCCAAAATAGAACAAGATCTTTGTGAGCATGCCAGGACTGAGATGAATGTGGTGAAAATCCTAATGCTCGGTAAGTTAAGGGCGACTACAATTCTGCTATTCCTCATCTTGGGCTGAGGGACGAACATTTTTATGTATTTAGTGAAAGGCTTCCTCTGATTTGTGCATCAGGAGCTGGAGAGAGTGGAAAGAGTACTCTAATCAAACAGATAAAGATAATGCACAGTCATGGCTTCTCCAGGCAGGAGCTCATCAGTTTTAAGGTGAGAGACTTTGTTGTGAGGCAAATGGATCATCTTATTCATTTTATTATGCATTTTTAAAATATTAAAATTATCAGATCATTCCTGATCATGCATCATTCCCCTTGCAGCCTGCAGTACTAGACAACCTGCTGACCTCTATGAAGTTTGTTCTTCGCGGGATGGGGATGCTGAGAATAAACCTTGCTAACAAAGGGAACAAGGTGAAGGTTTCATCAAATGAATACAAGTTTTTTATTTTGGTTGTATATATTTCACTGTAAACCCTCTTTGTGACAGTAGAGGTCAGTGCTTAACTGTAGAAATATGCCGAGTGTCGCGTTTTTTTTTTTTTTAAAGATACTTTGTCCCGTTCAGATGCACGCCAGCTCCATCCTTTCCTGCAGCCAGTGTTTGGGGGACGACGAGGAGCTGCTTCCTTTTGTGGCTCACGCTTTCTGTGCGCTTTGGGCCGACCAAGGGGTGCGAGCAGCCGCCGCCAAGGGTTACGAATTTGAGCTGAATGACTCTGCACTCTAGTGAGTAGAATGGGCCTGAAGTGATGAGCACTGCACGACGCTGCCCGATTATGACTGACGATGGAAATGTCAAGGGAAATTGCCCAGTAAGAAACTTGTCATCACAGCTCGTAAATGCAGAGCAAGAGTAAAGCAAGTGCTGAGAATAACTCCTCTGCAGGAAATGATTCTTTTTTCCTTTGACATTTGTGGAATGAGTCTTAATTGGTAACAAATTAAAAAGCACAGTTTACACATACAGGAAGAAAGAGAATTGGGAGGGAAGGAGTCAGTTTTCTTTTTTAACAAGTAAGAAATCAAACAACATCCAACCTGTGAAGCTGTGAGTTGGATGGACTTGAGATTTTGCAAATTATGTCTATAAATTATAAAACAGAAGTCCCCCTCCCCATTCACATGTAGGGCATTTTTCTATTTATGTGAGTAGAGCAGATTTTTTTCAGTCGCTGTCCTTTGGCTGTGCAATTTTGCCCTTTTAAGTTGTTCACAACAAAGCAGCCTGTACAATGTCATGACATCCTAACTCAGTACTCTACATAGATCATTGTTTTGAGCACATTGAATCATCAGCTAAAGAGAGGATTGTTGAGTGAAGAGTGGAATACATTTTGATAAATGGCATTAATGCTTGTGCTCCTTGTTTCATGCCAACTATAAGTGAAAAAAAATAAATAAAAAATAGACTTGACACTTGAGCTACAAGTGATGTAGCATTTTTTTAGATTTTATTTCTGCTAATTATTTAATTTTCCTTTGGGCACTTGCTAAATCAGGCTAATGTCATGCTGCAGAACTGTCACAGTGGAGTTTCATAGGAAAACTGTCATGATTTAAATCCAAATTTGCATCTAAATGATCAAAGTTAAAACTATAATTTAATGAATAATAAAGTTTTGATTTCAGTATAAATAAATAATAATTCTGTGCCTGTTTATACTGTGCTGAGAGTTGCTGTATCTCTCCTTGATAGTGGTTCAGACCTTTTTTTTTTTTTTTTTTTTTTTTTTTTAACATTTTTTTTAAAACTCTATAGTCCTACACTACTGCTACTTTCATGACCTACTTGTTTAGCTCATATTAAGATGCTTTTAGTGTTTGTGAGGCAGCCACTGCTTGAACCACTGTTGCATCATTTAACGAACAACACAACATGTGTTGTGACCACTGTTGCTGCCATGGCCTGTAAAGTTGAAATTTCTCAGAAGAGGCAACATGGAGGAGCTCTACCAAAATAAAACGTACTCCATCTGGCTAGACAGAAAAAGATGAAGATGTGACAGCTTCATTATCAAAACTCAATAAGGTTTGGAGCTGGGGGGATGATGTGAAACTCAACTAGCTCTCTTTCAGTGTTCTCACTCTACCAGACCCCACATTGATTTTTCCCTCCAGGAATATTGGATTAGAGTGAATCGTGACACACTTGACTTCCCCGGCACCTGGAGGCACCTTGATGTGTGAAATGACTTCTTGGACATTAGCTTTGGCATGAACTGAGCTGTTATTATTGCCAAAAAGAAATTTGCAGTTACAAGGAAGTTAGCTATTGCTGTAACCTAAAACCATGTTTTAGAAATCCATTTCAATCAGCCGCCGCTTCGTTAACTTGGACCCACTGCAGTATGTTTGACAAAATATATTTAACAGAGCCATTGCAAGGCAGCATATGTAGAGTTTAGATTCAGAGCCAGTGCTTTATGAATAAAGGTCATTAAAAGAGGAAATTATACAAGACACGTTTTATTGTGGAATGGCTGACTTGGCAAATATTTTCATGTTCATGTAATTTGTTCATATATCAACAGTATGGAACTTTGTACTTGTACAGTATGACTTACACATAAGAGACATGCAGCTAGTGTTGCAGGTAAAAATATTCTCACACTGCTTTGTGCCTTGCTCTACATACGTCTGTTGTAGTTCTAGTGTTGTGGTGTGTTAGACTGCAGCTTTTCTTAGTGCTCTAGATCCTGTTAACACCAAGTGTTGGTGGGGTGAACCTCAAACATTACTCTCTGCAGATCATAGTGCAAGATGGTTTAATGTTATAACGACAATTAATCAGAAGCACAACAGAAATGTATAATCAGTATTATTACAGGGAGCGGATGCCACACATGCATGCACACACAGTAAAAGCAATAGAAGGGTGATACAGAGATGAATAGCAAATTTAGATGAAATTGGTGACTGCTAGCTTTGTTTTGGGTCATATCTGAATAACATGACAAACATTTACTGCCTTTTTTAATTTAAAAGACATTGGTTGTCTGGCTAACATGGTTAAGAACTAGAACTGATTCAGTGACTCTCACATTTCTGACCACAATTTACTTTTTGAAATATTAGTATAATCAGGTGGCATCATTTCTTGTTCTCCTCCGCTTGCTTCTCCAGTTTCTTTGAGAACATGAGTCGAATCCTTGCTCCCAACTACGTCCCCACTGAGACAGATGTTCTGAGAGTGAGAGTGAGGACCTGTGGAATCATTGAGACGCAGTTTCAAGTTAATGAAACAATCTTTCGGTAAGACTCAACTGTGGTTTGCACAATGATGTTCTTCTGTTCACATGCACAGGCATTGCCAACGATGCTTTATACTGAGTTCATAAGGATAAAACTTAAATGATTAACATGGAGCTAAATGAAAGTTCCCTGAAACAAAAATTGGCATGTCTTACATTTATTGTTAGAGGTATGATTAAATTCCTGCATTTGCACAAATATAAAAACAATATTTCACCACCTTGTACTTTTGAGGGACAATTGAACTGTTTGTTATACCTTTTTATATGAAGATGGTAATTAAAACATAATTAGTATAAAGTTAAGATGCACTACAAGACATGGACTCAACGAGTTGCTCTGCAGAGCATTTCTTTTATGAGGGTGTGCTTTTACTGGTTCAGTTACATGTTCTACCATTGTGTGTACATAGATGCACAAGCGTGTTTGGAGCATGAGTGACATTTGGATGTGTTGATGACAGTTGACAGAATATCATCCCAGAAACAACGGTTTGAAGCAAAAAGGCCATAATTGAATCAAGGGTGTGGAGGCCACATGGCGCATGTATTAACCACTCACCCACGGCCCTCCTGGCTTAAAAGCCTTTCAGTAGACAGTGTTGTAACTTTAAAAAAAAAGTAGACCTGACGAAATATTGCTGATGATCAATGAGTGCATGGAATTAATCAGCAATAAGTAAATGAATCAGTTTGGTAAATGGCTGTTCAATATTGTCAGTGTCCTTATTTTTAGTCAGTGGGTTAAACAAAACCTATGGTCAATGAAGGACTTTTGGGTTTAGATTTAATTTCTGTCATAGTTGCTGCTCATGGAGTTGTCATACACACTTTAACATGCAGTTGTCTGAGGAAGCAGCTTGGTGAGGCTCTGGAGACTAAGCCTCACCACCATCTCTTGAAGGGTCCCTGACGAAAACTAAACCCTTCTAAGCTGAGGGAGGCAGATGCCCGGGCATGACTCAGACATGAAATATTGATGACTTCACTCTGCTGAGTTATTCCAGGAATAAAATGTGGAGGAAGCATTGCAATGAAACACACTCCCTCCCCCTTTTGAACTTATGTTTTCAAAGTACACAAACATTCACAGTGCTGCACCATGTCCCTGGATATTGAAGATAACATACCAAATCCATACTGACCCCAGCTTCATGAATATTGCATATAGCCCACCATAGTATCTTTAAGGTTAGAATTACATCAGCATGCTTAACTATGTAACAAAAAATTTACAGGATATCTGTGGGTTATAAAACACATTAAGTCCAATTCTTGAATATCTTATTTTTTTTGCCTTCTGTAGACAGTAACATAAATTAAAATTTTTATTTATTTTTTTTTTATTATGTGGTTGTGGGAAACATTAAGACCAATAAACCTAAAGAGTGGTTGTGTGCGACAGGTCACATGAATGGATCCAGCTGGGAAGTTCTGCCAAAAATATTATTATATTATTATATTCTTGGCCACATTGTCCCAACATTAATCTTTCACAGTTACCACTATGATAAAGTTTTTAAATAGTATGTGACACAATCGTCCTGTGAAAGTAACATTTTTTTGTCTGCTTACATAAAGTGGATCTATTTATTGTTCAGATTATATGGCCTTATTCACTATTTCCATATAAAGCTATGGGCTTACGATGTTTTGTTGAAAATTTGTGTATAACAATTCTATAATTCAATAATAACATACCTAGAACAGCTACAGTGAGTCAGTCTCACCTCTTTGGCAGATTCCACCAAATGGCTGAATTCAAACATGTTATTTCCACAGCTCTTGCGACTTGTATCATTTTATATTCTTTTAAATCTGAAAAACTGCAAAAGTGGTCACGAGCGATGCATTTCTTCTCTGCAGCACAAACTACAGCTGTCAAGTACCATGTGTTATGGTTAACACTTACTGTCCACTGGCTTGTTAAAACTGAGTCTTGACCGAGGGGGATAAACGGTTTATTGCCTCTGACATGACTGGTACAATCATGCACCTGGAGACTGTCTGGCCCAAATGAGAACTTATTACCTGTGTCACCAAGACCCCCAGCTTCACTTACTGCCAGAATGTATTTTGAAATAGATTGCCCCAATATTTGAAAAAGGAAGATGGTTAAAATTTTTAACTGGCATCAGGAAAGTTGTTTATGAATTACACTTTGAATTATTTATAGAATGTCTTTCTTTAAACAATATATCGAGTCATGTTATTCAGTTTTTGTAACTTGTTATGAAATAGTTTAATGTGCTTGTGGAAGATAAACTATAGCTTTATTATTGACTTACAATATGGTTTATGATTAATGGAAAAGAAAGGAGAGAAATGGAGAGAAAATCACACCCAAAGAAATCATAATGAATCATTACTCGTATTGCTTGTGATCAACCTTATTGGTTGAATAATGAATTAATTAGGCTTTTTTTTTTTTTTTTGCTTGTTGACAGGTTGTATGATGTTGGCGGGCAGCGGACTGAGAGGAGGAAGTGGCTCAGTTGCTTTGACTGTATTCAGGTGGTGTTGTTTGTCGTGGCCCTCAGCAGTTATGATATGACACTGATGGAGGACCCCTCAGTGGTATGAAAAGAAACTGATTGTAATAACATAAGCAAATCAAGTATAATGAAATATTTTTGCTGAACAGCAAACTTCATCTATTTTCATTTTCTTTCCTCATAGAACCAGTTGCAGGAAAGTCTTGAACTTTTTGCATCAGTCAGCACCAACACAGTCTTTAATAGCACCTCACTGGTAAGTGCATTTGCACTTATTTTAGCTGACTTTCTTAAAGATGAGAATACAATAAGGTGTAACTTAAGTGTTTCATTTTCATGGCCTCTGCCTGTATGATATGCACAGTCTCTCTGCCCTGTCTGTTCATCTAAATGTGTGGGAGGTGAGTACAGCTCTGAGTGGCTCTTTAGTAATTATTCAAGCTAAGCAGGCAGAGCACAGCCTTTTGATGATGATATCTGACGTATATAATCAGCATACAAACTCTAAGATGTAGGGCAGGTGATTTTTTTACTTGGCTGTTTAACACTAATTAGTTTGTTTGATTTCTTGCATGCCTGAGACTTGTGGGTCTATTGATAATGGGCATGAATGACTCAGTTGTTGGTCAAATGTGTTTCCTGTATAACTGGAGGTGTTTTTGGGTAAGGTTTATCTTACTGCTGTTTCCTCTTGCATTACTTTTTAAAATTTTTGTTGAAAATTCTGGTTTTCTAGTAGCTTTTCTATTAGTAGTATGATGGCAAAGGCCTCGAAATTCATGTTAATTGGGTGTGAACTTTAATGAATGTGATGACCATGGAAGGTCTCTGGAAAGTAGTGTGTAGGAGAACTGGACTATATAGGAGAAACCAATCAGAAACCAGTAAAAAAAAAAAATCAACATATGTTTTATCTTTTAAAAACAGTATCATAAAACCATTATGGGGTTTTTATGGACCTAACTGGATTATTCTGATACACGTGGTTTATTGGTGTTTTGTAATATTCACTGTATTTGGTGTCAACAAGAGGTGTAAGGTATTGGCAACTCAAGAGGATGATCTTGCAGTAAGCCTGTTGGGCTGGGTTGATTGCCAAATCTAAAATTTAAGGCATAGTGATTTAAAATCTTAACAGCTGGTGTTAATTGTTGCTGGGCCACAGATCAGTTACTTGTATCTTGTCAGTTTTTTTTTTTTCCTTCAATTTTTTTGTGCCATTTCTTTTCTATAGATCCTGTTCATGAACAAAACTGACCTTTTTCGAGAGAAGATCCTTTATTCTGGAAGACATTTGCGATTTTACCTTCCTAGTTATACAGGTACTTTTTCTAACCCTGTGTTTCTCTCCGATTCCTTATTATTCCACTCACTCATCAGGTTTCCATCTAAATTGAAGTATGGAATACCTTGGGATTTTGTGTTTGAGAAGGTTTCAAAGGGTTAATGAAGTAGGTAACTGATTAAATATCAAATCATCTGTCTTGGGAATCTACTCAAAACCCGTCTACATTTTCCCTGAACCCAAGTCTGCGAAACTGACAGCATGTATATATAAGTTGCTAAAGCACTGTTTTCAAGCTTTTGGCTCAAATCCTCTACTAGGCTTAGAGGTATTTGTTTAGGATCTTGAATTCCTCATGGAATTGTTTGTGATTCTCTTTGTTGTTTTGCGGGATGGGTCACTGTATCCTCCCTGTCCACTGGGTAATCTGAATTCATTCTGTCCAGAGTCAGTACAGTTATATATACAGTTGTGCACTTGTTTGTATCTCTCATTCTGGACAGACCATGCTCATACATATTTCACACTCATTCACACTAACAGAGAAGCAAACACTTGATGTTGGTGCAGCATATTTTATGCATGTATTAGTGGAGTGAGAAACAGATTTTCATGCCAAGCTGGTGCTTTGTTTTATCAGTTTATCAGTTTCATGACTCTGACTCACTGGACTACTGAATTCATTGAGATCGCTGTAGATGTGCCATTTTTCCTCCTTTGTCCCAACCCAGGAGCAGATGGTGATGTGAGTGCTGCAGCCCACCACATCACTGCCATGTTTTCATCATGTAACAGCAGACCTGACAAACCTATGTACCACCACTTCACTACAGCCACAGACACCGCCAACATACAGGTGGTCTTCCACATGGTCGCAGATCAGATTATCAAGGATAACCTAGCTGCCGTCCAGCTGCTGTAAAGGTCTCCTGAACACTGTTGTTTTTAGTCACAGCTGATTTATGAGTATGTTTGACCTTTTTTAATATAGAGTATTTCAGTGGAGGTTAAGATAATTTTCCTTTAAGATGCATGGTCTTTTTGTTTTAAAACATTTTAAAATAAAATATTTATTTAAGCAGGCCTTGAGATTTTGATTCAGTTTTTTATTTCCCCCCTAATGGAACTTTTTTTTTTTTTTCTTAAATCAGAATATACTTCAGAGACATGCAGAAAATGTAACTATCATGAGCCATTGCACGTTAAATTCAACTTTGGAAAAATACAATCTAATCCAATTTGTCTTACACCAATACTTTTGTGACACATTTAAAGCCTCTACATGACAAATAACAAAAGTATTCATCTCTGCAAATTATTTTCTTTCAGGCAAATTCATATCTGCTAGAAAGGTGCAGCAAGTGGTGTCACCAGTGTTGATATGAAGAAAAATAAATACACTGTTCTGTTTTTAGTAATTTCAGCGTGAGGCTGCAGCATGATTCATTTATTAATGAAAACTCAGATCAAATATATACATTCATACGTTTACGGTTTAATCATAAAATAAATAAATTGGTTAAATGGTAATGAAAAGTAAAATATCTTCCATCTAGTTTGACACCAGTGTTAAACTTGAAGTTAGGATAATGTACAATTTCTCAATGTAACGCCTTCAAGAAGTAGGCTTCATCATTCAGCTCAGCTGTCAGCTTTACTGCTCAGTCCCCTGCACAGTCTGAGGAGTCCAGAGAGAGGAAGACATCTGCTTTGCACTTGAAAGAACCCTTGATTTCCTGGAAGACTTCACAGCTCTGCAGGTTTGGTGTAATGTCTTTGATACAAACAGGCTGTTTGGAGACAAACATACAAATGATGCAGTCAGTTAAAGAACTTAACCTTTACACTCTGCACTTGAATCAGACAAAGTGTGACAGATGATAACTGTAATGCTCTCTAAGCTAAGCTCTTTATCTTTCTACATGATCTTTGTCTCCTGTCCTTTCTTCCTGTCCTTTGACATTTGAGCTCACAGAAAATATGAGGGCAGTTTCTAAGGTAGAATGTTATTATGGATTAAACTACCTACAATTACTACTACAATTACTACCTACAACTACTACAATTTTATCGGTGCACAATGAACATATACAATACATTTTGCTGCTAGTTTTGTTATACATGATTGTG
Source organism: Rachycentron canadum (assembly GCA_038496675.1). Lineage (NCBI taxonomy): Eukaryota > Metazoa > Chordata > Actinopteri > Carangiformes > Rachycentridae > Rachycentron > Rachycentron canadum. The sequence goes on along the minus strand of CM076664.1, from coordinate 3,534,213 downwards.
GTGTGACTGAGTAAACAGCTCCCTCCTGAGTAGTGACCATGAGGCCAGGAGAAAGGGACTGATGGTTTTAAAAATATTTAATACTTCCTAAAAATCTGTCGGTCATACAATGCTATAACTATAAAATATATAGCCAGACATAAGTGCTACACATTATGCATAAAGCTCCTTGTCACTCGAGTAATACAATAGTGCGCAAAAAGTTTGAAATCTGAAATGTTAATAACTAGTAGCTATTTTCGCTTGTTTCCAGTCTGTTATTGTTAGAATCACCAGTAGCTGATGTTTTGTCATTTTAAGGAAAGTTGCGCAGGTTTTCTAGTGACTCTATTGCGCGCAGTTACAGTCGGTTTCCATGCGTAATGACAATCCCCGCAAAACCACCATTGGCTACGCGGATGAAATGGATGAAAACTGACCATCGTCTTCAGGATGAAGTTGTGCGGAGTTAATTCAGAGAACACGCTGTTGGCGCCGGGCTCTCCGCTGTCTGACGGGTCCAGCTCGGCTCTCCTGACGTACGGTGACCTCCGGATACCGGACAACAAGCCGGACGCTCTGCCCACCGAGTAATAGCTTGGGCCGGCGACCTGCTTGTACCACGCCTCCGCCGGACTGCAAGCGAGCAGCACGGAGACCAACACGATGGGGAGGATGAGTTTAGCGGGAATCTCCATGTCGAGCGCTGAGACTTGGTCCTTTAACTTTAGTGACTGGTCCCTCGCGCTGTCACCGCTCACTGCTCATATCTTCGTTTTTAGAGTCTACTTATAGGGACCCCGCCATCCTGCTCGCAATTGTCGTCAACGAGGACTGCGCCAGGGAGGGCATCCACCCTCCCCACCCCCATAGAGAAACCCTCCAAATCTCATCTTCTGGAGAGTTCAGGGTTACTGAGCTAGTGCTTTTACTTCTGAGAAAAAATTGTGACTGTAATCAAATTTTACTTACAAAAATAACACACTTCGTTAACCTTCAAATGATTATTACATTTTCCCGAAACCAATGAATCAATTTGAATCAGTTACCACAAAGCTAATACTAAGTTAGGTCTTAACAAGACACTGTTCCCCCCTCCCCTACTTTGTGTCATCATCTCCTATGAAAAGCGAAAACAACACCAAAAAAAGGTGATTTAAACATCAACAAGCAAACTGCTCAAAATATTATTCAACAGTATAGTAACACCTTCTTAGAACATTGTCTCATGTTACACCAAAACCATCAAATGGCAGACTGCTTACTGATGTGAAAAGACTTTGACCACAACAAAGCAACATCTGCCTGGCAGGCATAAAGGCACAGTATAAGGCTTTTCTCAATAGAGGGTCTGCTATCATGTCTCGCATTCATAGCTGAAGCAGTGTGCTGGTTCTGTGGTGTAGGTGACCTGAATTCATGGTTTGAGAGCTTGTTAAGATGAGCGAAGACCTCCTGCATACAGGAAACTGAGTTTACAATATGCAGATAAGAACTAAATTTAAAAGCAGTCACTTTTGTCGTCTTCTTGTAGGTATTTGATTTCATTATAATTACTGGAAAAAAATTTCAGCATGCACTTTGAACATAGGTCAGTGATGCAGCTGTCTCTGACTGGTAAGTGTAACACTCATATATCATTCAATGTTTTGTTAAAAATTACTTAAATAAAAATCTTGCAGGATATGAATGAATCCATCTACTTCATGTATTCTCTGCATTAGGTGCAGAGCAGAGTGTGAACAGCAACAACGAGATCTGAGCCTAAAACTTTGTATCACTGGAGTAATGAGTCACTGAATGTTGTCTTTATTATTGATATCCAAATCTTACGAGTGACTGTCAATCTGATAATTGCTAATGTTTTATTTGATGAGGCACACAGTGAAAATTAACGTTACTAAGTGTGAACATTGCTGAGCACACATTCTCTCTTAGGTGGTTAAAAGAGCTGTGCTGAGCTATCATGCGAGATATTGAAAGGGGCTTACTTAAAAAACAAAAAAACAAAAAATGCCCTTTACAAATATTTTTTTTTACAGTCCCTTAAATTATTCTAGATTTTCACATTGCAGATACAAACTTAAATGCCAAAACAAGCAAAGAAGTATTGATTATAGTTTTCTTATAGATGGCCTTAAGGACACATCAGTATCTGTTTTTTCTACCTGTTTTAAAAGAGGTGGTAATGATGATAATAGGTGGTAATGGCATTGTGGATGTGTGGGTCGTCTCTAACAAACATGGAAGTCAAACCTTTTGCGCAGTAAAGATTCAACATAGGTGGGTTAAGATGGTTGATTTAACCAGTTATCGAGCGACTTTGTGTTGGTCATTCAACCTTTGGTCACTGACTCTGCTTTGAAGGGTCCCATAAAGTCCATTGCAGTATATGTACAAATACTGATAATTGAAATATTAACAAGTTACCCCATGTTTATTTTATATTTATGTTGCTATGCCTCTGACTGTGAACACCACGATTGTCGTCAAAAGGTAAAATGCATTTGATGCCTGCTGCTGTCAGAGAAACGTCAATAAGGAACACAGACAGCCCCACTGGGCTTGAGTGTGAGTCTTCGATTGGCTAAGCACATACATGTTCTTCTGTGTCACAAAAATGAGCAAGGATGAATGGTTATATAATATATATATAAGTATCACCCATTGCCTTCAAAAGATCTCAGTTCCTTGTTTTGTACTGTAATGAAAGCCCTGTTATCAAAAGTCTCTGAAGCTGAACTCTTATTCATTGCTGATCACATATGACAATTACCCATGCCAAGAGAAGACAGGTTGTGTTTGCTGTGTGGCTGTGGATAAAAGGATTGCACAGAAGATCATTATAAAAATGTAAAAGTAGACCAAGACATTGTTGTTTATTGGTTTATCTTGTATTAATTCCTTATGTTTGTATTCAGAATACAGATTGCAGATTATGTATTACCTACTTTATCAAGCACAAGAAGAAAATCAGTGCACAGGAACAACAGACCTTATCTACACATCTGTTCACTTTCACAATAAAAGAAAGTGTGAGAAACATGGGATGTTTTGACAGTTGTTATTGATTTTTAAATATTTTTGTTGCACTGGATGCACCATGTACTGAATGACTGTGTCAAAAGCTGGCAGCAACAATGATGATGGGATTTATAGCACGGTGCCCAGGTGAAGTTTAACAAGCATGTCCAGATTTCATCAGGAATTATAGGATTAAGACATTTTCAGTGAAAAATTTCCTTTTTCTATTTCAACCAATCAGCTGTTCCCAACTGAAAACCCTTCACATATTGAACCTCCATAATTGGAAAACACATGCAGTTTAATGCAGGGATAACTTAACTTAACCTAATTTATAATTCATCTTGCTCACTTTCTTGCATTTTATACATCTGTTAGATATCCCACATGCTAAAGACAATAATCCAGTCTATAGGAAAACATGAAAAATATCAAAAACAACACACAGGTACACATCTTCCAATTAACACTAAGGTTTGTAACTTAAAAAGAGAAGACATTATCAATAGTCACCAACTAAACCAAAGGATTTAAACCAACAGAACCTCATTGCATGTTTACCGAAGATTGCAGTCACATATTTACAATGATCAGTGTACAAATGTACCAGAAATTTCAAGAGATATTAAGAGATGTGAAATTGACTTTTGGAACATGCAAAATAAATTATTCAAGTAACCATGTTGTGAATCTGTAAAGGTGATCTATGTCTTAGAAATGCAATATTGCTCCACAGCCTATGCAACAGATGTGTTAGCTTTGAATTCAGAAAAGGTCTTTAGTGCAGCATGTGGTATTTAATTGTTCAACTCGTGCTTGAACAACTGAGTCTGAGACCCTAAGACACATTTTCACAATAAATTCTTTCTTCCCCTCAGTGTTACAGGAGGGCGGTCTGCCTGCAACCAACATAAATGTCAATAGATTCATATCATCTCAAAGTTTCATTAAAGTGGAGGTTTTTAATGCATGTTTTTTCCCTCAACATTGACTGACAAGCGTCATCATGAAAGTAAGTGTCTGCAGCTACCTCTGAAACCACAGGCTTTAAACAATGGTAGAACTTAATAATGTAATGGCTTTTTTTGGACTAGTTTAGAAATATATTTAGCATTTAAGCTCCAAGCTATCAAAAGTAAACATGGCAATTTAATAAAACAATTGATCAGAATCATCTAATTGTGTATTTAAAAAAAAAAATGGTGCAGTGGCTTTGACTATGCTCTTACCACGACAAAGCAACATAACAGGTGGGTGACATATTTCCTCTAAGCAGAGCCTGTTTTCATATGTATACCGCTCATACTCAAAGTATCGTATGAAGTCTGTGGTGTGTGTGACCTGATTTCAGGGTGATCCGAAAGGTTCCATTTCAGAGCACTATACTTCATAAAAGAAGAAGCAAAAAGACTAAATAAAACTTTATTTTTTGAGTAGGAGGCGACTTGATTATCGACTTTATGATCACTTGACTGTAACTGGAAATGAGTTTTAACGTGTGCTCTGAACAAAGAAACCTGGCCGTTACGCTGCTGCAACTGCTTCTGTTTGGTAAGTACATGTCTTATATCTAATTTAACGTAGCATTGTAATGATTAAATAAAGTATAAATAAATGCATCTTTTTTCAGGCGTTCTCTGCAGTGGAGGTTGGAATGTGACCTATAAAAAGTCACATATCTGTGCAGTGAAAGGCTCGTCTGTTGTCATTCAATGTTCATTTTCCTATCCTAGCAATGAAAATGTAAAAGATGTAATGTGGGGTCATAACACAGATTTTTATAATGGTCCCTTCATATCATACAACAAAAATGATTCCTTAAAGTATAAGTATATTGGTGGCGAAGTTAAAAATTGTTCTTTTCAAATAAACAAAGTAGAGAATAAGGATTCAGGTACATATAAATTCAGATTTACCACCACATCACCAAGCGGCAAGTGGACTGCTAAAGATGGCATAAAATTAGAAGTTAATGGTAAGTTTCTGTTCTTTTATAGTTCTTTGTTCTTCTGTGCACTTGAATCTGCAAAGTTGAAACTCAAGCAGCTCTTTGCTCTTTCTAGATCTGAAGGTTAGGATAAGAAAAACAAATGAAAACAGACAAATAAAGGAAGGTGACTCAGTGAATCTGACCTGCATTAGCAGCTGCAATATGGGTGACTTCTCACCGGCTTTCACCTGGTTTAAGAATGGAAAACTCATAAATGAAGAACCTGTACTTCATTTTAGCAACATTTCCTCCATAAACTCTGGAAACTACTGTTGTTCCTCAACAGCACACAAAGGACTGACTTCTGCAGTCAAAAGTATTAATGTTGAACGTGAGTACTGCACACAGGATCGATGCTTGAGTATACAACACGATGAGAAAACTGTATGACAATGAAAATTTATTCTACAGTGTGCACAATGTTTCTAAATGAACGCCTGTACCAGTGAGGCATTAAGTTACTGATTCTGAATCTTTTTGATTTGCACGGCACATACATTTTAGAGTTTGCAGCATGAACTTCACTGACAGCAGTGAATAAATCTCATTTTCTTTCAGATGGCCCCAAGAACACATCAGGATCTGTCAGACCATTAACGGCGGTAGATCCTGGCAGTAATATTACACTCACCTGCAGCAGTGTTGGAAACCCACCAGTGGAAAATTATACTTGGTTTAAAATAAGTCATGGTGTAATGTCTGTCGGAAACAACCATGAACTGCACTTAAACAGGGTTTCTGCTGATGCTGCAGGAAAATACTTCTGCACCGCCGCCAACAAACATGGAAGTCAAAACTCTTCCATCATTACTTTAAAGATCAGAGGTAAGTTGGTTAACATGCTCATAGCAACAATCCTTTACTGTCTTTCTCTGGTTAAACTACAACTGACAGTTGTTAAGTTGGTTTTATAGTTAATGCTTCATTAGGTACAATTGTTCAATCTATTGTAATTCAATACAGCTTTGCCATAAAGCCTTTATAACCTTTATAAAAGTTTAGGTTTGTTTAGTTTTAATTTGTATGTTTTTACTGCTGTCATAGTTAAAGGGATGTTGTACTGGAAGACATTATACTAAGATTTTTGTGTTCTCACATGTGGGTACAGAATAGAAACACCTCTGAATATAATAGTCCAGTCCAGTGACAAATAAAAGCTATGGCCAAATGTGTATTGGATGTACATACACTCCACAACGTAGCAGTTTATAGTTGCACAGCTGGTTGGATTACTTAGACTCAGCTGCCAGTTCATTAATTTTTTTTCTTCTCAGCTTTTGTTATACTTTCTAACAACTGCATAGCTCTGCACAACGCAGTTTGCAGGATGGTTTAGGGTTGATGAATATGAATAGGTACTTTACTCATATCGCATATTTATTAAGCTCATTTGCAAGGGGTGAGAGTGGGGTGGGACATATTTGCAGCCCCTTTGATTTTAGCTGTTATTTTACCCGTCAGTGTTTGCATTAAAGACTTACTATTGATGGATAAAAAGGTGAGCATTACAATATTTCTGGTGAGTTAATGCAATATCTAATTAGAATTAAGGAAAAGCAATTAAACATTAACTACTTGTGCACCACATATCTATTGTTTAAATGAAATTAACATAACATTTTAATCTGGTCATTGAGAATCTAATGAAAGTTTAACCATTAAACATGAGTTTTTCTACAAATTTAATCAAAAATCAAAAAATACTATTATAAAATTAAACCAATTAAATGCCTGTAAATGCAATGCTATAAAATGTCAGTAACTTAATCTTCTAAATTACTTAAATAACTTTAACTGCTAATTTGGACATTATTTATACTTGGTAATGTGTACTATTTTCAATAACATTAACTGCTAAGATTTCCCAGCACAAATCTATTGTTAATTTGACAGTCTGACATTATGTTATTATATCAAAGTTTGGATATTATAGGGCTTACATTACCCCTTACTTTTGGAAATTTTAATCAATCTTTAACAATTTAATAGGGAAGAAAATGAAATCACATAATTGTCATTATTTGCTAACTTATGGAATATAAAGCTATAAGTAATGCAATGTCATTAACATGAATCAGACAAGTGTATTTTACTAACTGTATTTTAGCTGTTTCAAATTGTTTATTCATGCATAATAACTCATTAGGCTATAGATATAAAGTCAAAAAATGTACATTTGCATTAGTCTGTCTTTGTGTTAGATACATTTTATTAGATAATATTATTGTTGTTAAAGTATACAACAATAATAATTATTTGGTGTTGGCTGAACAATGCAGCATTCTGGGTCAAATGATAAAACCCAGCCCTTGGGTCAAACCAATTAATCCTGCAGTTGTGTGAGTATTGGATTGTGCAGACATACATAATGGAGTAGACAGTTGGTGTTGGTTATTTGGTGTATTTGTGATACAGTAAGTGATTACTGTAGAACATTTAAATTAGATTGTGATATATGTTTTGCGTTGTTGCCCTCAAAAAGCTTATAAACTCTCCATTTCCTTACAGCATATTCTCCTCACAACATATTTACCAGAGACGTATTTATCGTTTCTGCTACTGTTACTGTGCTTCTGATTGTGATCATTGTAATTGCTGTCAAAAGGTAAACTCTATTTACACAATATTTCATTTCATATGTAACAATCATGTGATGATATTACAAAGTCTATGTGTTTTTATAGACTCAACAAAGACAGGACAACAGCACCAGAAACTGATTGTGAAGATGTTAATAAGGTGGTTTTGATTCTATTGTGTTGATTTTGTGTGTGTGAACTGGAGCTAACTCACCAAACACTTTAGGTACACCATACTGATATTGTAAGACATCCCTTTGCTCTCAAACAGTTCCAATTCTACTCCATGTTGACATGATTATTTCACATAGATACTGTAGACCTGTCAGCTGCACATGCATGTGACTAATTTCTTGTCCCACCACATCCCAAAGGCATTCTGCTGGATTTAAATCAAGTTACAAGGGAGGCTGGGTAGTGTGACTGAAGTTCACTAAACTCATTGTCATGTCTTTGGAACCAGTTTGAGACAACTTTTGCTTTGTGACATGGTGCATTATCCTGCTGGATAATGCATTAGAAGATGCATTAGAAGATTATAAACTGTGGCTGTTAAGATAATTGCATGGTCAGCCAAAATACTCATATAGACAAATATAACAAAATTATGCCAAGAAAACATTCCCCACAGAATTACACCACCACTACCAGCCTGGACTGGAGACACAAAGCATGTTGGATCCATGGCTTCATGCTGGTATTTGATATGAACATTAAATGAAGCTACTTTATGCATTTGCACTGCTGCCACATGGTTGGCTGATTGGATAACTGCATGAATAAGGAGGTGTGTAAGTGTTCCTAACAAAATGGTCACTGAGTGTCTGTACTTTAGACACTGAATATTAAAAGCTCAGCTGTTAGCAAGTCACACTGAGATTGTCTGTAATCATGTTAGGCAGGTTATCACTGAGGTTTAACAGACATTAGAAAAGACAACATGGGGGTTGAGAACATTGTTGTATATTAATCATGTCATGTATTATTTATGATTATATATAGAATGTAGTCTACATCAACTGGCCGGTGTTTGACAACAGCCAATCACAAGATGGAAAAGACTGTGAGGAAGTAACAGAAAGACTCATCTACACAGCTGTTGATTTTAACAGAAAGCAAAACATGTAAGACATTTTTACAACTGTTACCTATTTTTTCAAATAATGTATGTTGCATTAGAGGCACGTGTACTCAACTATATCACCTACAGGAAGCAGCAGATGGACTCTCATAACGATGATGAAGGTGTAGTTTACAGCACTGTGTACAGGTAAAGCCCCACAAGCACCTCCACATTTCATAAAAGACTATTGACTCAGTGTAAATGTGTTCTTCTCCTTCATTTCAGGGACTAGCTCTTGAATTTTGCACACTGAACATCTGCAGTAACCCAAGGAGGTGAAAATCCAATAGCAATACTAACACAGTGCTAACAATGCTAAATCTTGTCGCACATAAATGGGCACTATTAAAAGAGGCAAATGGACTTAACTGAATGCTGTGCATTACTGTAGATAAAGGCAGAAAAATCCAGAGGACTGTTATCTACAGAATTAATACATTTCTACCAACAATTTTTTTAATAATGGCACATACTCGTATGAGGTTAGTTTTATGCAGGCATCTTCGGGCAACAAAAGTCAGTGTCAAAATGAACAAACAACATGTTAGAATATGTTTCTTTTAGCGCAGGTTATTTTATTTCTTTCATCGTGCCTCTGGGTCTCCCTGGTTGTTAAGTAGCTTTCTGGTGCTCAGTGTTTTGCAAATCAAAGATGCTCTTGTTTTGTGTGTTTTTGGCACTGCGAAAGTTAATTTGCTTTCTGTAGTCTTAAATCCCTGTGGTTCTCAAGAGGAGCTTACTAAATTATATCCTACCAACGCTATAGAAAATTGCTTCAGGTTCAAAGAAAGAAAGAAATTAAATCAGACATTTATGTGAGGTACAAGCTGTTATATTGGACAAATGAAAGCAAAACAAAAACAGTGTACAATGAAAAAGGAAATGCTTTTGCTTTTACTGGAAAAACTGCATATCAGAGAATGTGAAACAGTCTCGTTCAGCCTGTTTTTTTAATTGTTGTAACCATGTGTCATCACTCTGAAATTTGTCTCCTCACAACATCTGCCTGGTCGTCCTCCAGGGCTTCAGTGATAAATGTGTGAAATAATACACCGGCATTTTAAATATGCAAACATTCATCATGAATAGCTATTCAAGCTTTCTACTTTTACACCTGACAATAAATAACTCTGAAAGGCTCTGCGGACGACTCCTCTCAATGCTATTTCAATAGTATCAACTTGTGCAGTTTTCCTCTGAATTTCACTCATGCATGCAGCATTTTCAGCACATTTGTAAAATTATTTTTTTGCTTTTAGGGCCAAAACTCCCATGTTGTATTGCTACTTTATTTGTTGTTGCATGGTGCATGAAGGTCCAATGTAGCACACTCCTGACCTGGGGTGCAATCTACGTTGCCACGGAATTGTTTCTTCCCAATGAAACACCAATGTTGGGTTTTTTGACAACATGATTTCTTTTTTTAATATCACCACAGCATCCTCATGTAAAATCCTTTGCTTCAGTTGTCCAAATTCCAGGTTGTTCTGCCCTCTGCTGGAAATTTGAGAGCATAACACTCTGAGGCAAGTGTGTTGTGCCTCCATGGCTCCAACAGATGCAAAATAAAGCTCTCCTTTGTGGATGAGTGGGTGTCCTGTGAGAGATGTAGAGAGGTGCAGCTTGTGACAGTGGGCAGTTTTTCCAGTGACGCCTCGGTTCATAGTCTCACACTTAAAGGCATCACTACCCCCCCCAGCAGCTTATAGCAGAGGTTATCTTCTGCTACTGGCCAGCTGCTCAAAGTCAAAGTAAAAGCAAAACACGGCTACATGCAGTAACTTTTCTCTGTGGGCCTTGGCTGAATGTGTCTGACCAGCAACTGCACCGAACCAGGGATGCTCTCGAGAATTTCTGCACGCACAGTTGTGTGACCTCATACTTTGACATAATGTTTTACTACCTTGTCCCAAGATTGTACTAAGACGGAGACAAAGATAAGCAGAATAAACTACATCCAAACTTTTAAATTCCATTTTACTTGATCTGAAGCCAAAAAACATGCTAACATGTGTGAGAGTCACCCTCTGAGAAGAACAGTCCTGTTACAGATGGTTTGAGCCCAAAAGGTTCCTGACCACATCATGGAGTCAATCTTAGATACTTCATAACACATATTCTGTAGGTATTGTATTAAAGCTACTCAATGAAAATGAGAATGATTTATTATAATGTCATCAGCTAATAAGAGGTTGTTAAAGCTACCTGGTAACAGTAACTAGGGTCTTAATGAATTACTTCAGACACCTGTGCATGGAAGCTTGCTGGACATTATACTTATTCCTTAAGCACTTAAAGATACTACCGTGACTCATAAAGAAAGCAAATTTGTTTTCTCCCATTTCTTCTAAAACGAAACTTTTAGAAGCGGAAATGACGGGAAAGTATTCCGCAGATGTGACAGTGCGCCTTTGCGCGGCAGGTCGAGCGGACTTTTCCTGTATCAGAACAAGATGGAAAAAGCGCGCTCAGGTAGGACTATTGAAAACTCCGTTTCACTGCTTTGTAGAGATGTTAACGTCAGACATGAAATGTTATGACAAAGCGGGGGGTAAACTAACCCCATTAGCCGATTCAGCTACCAGACATGTCTTACCACAAGTCATGTGCACGAGTGGGGCTCAAATGTGGTTAAAATGCGATGTAACGCGGTTGACGCCTGGCGCAGCACCGGCGGATTTGTGTTGTTTGTTCTGTTTATACTGGAAAGTGTGTCAGGAGCGAGCGGACCCGGCTAATACCAGCTACGCAGCTCATTACACCGGCTGCTACACAGCAACTTGGTCAGCTCGTCATTACTTGTCGCAGAGGTACTTCATCAGTGTGTCACGGGGATGTTATTGCAGCTCATGCAAGTGGCGTGATACTACCAAATAATAATGGCCGTGTTTATCTAGTTAGCATCTTGGCTGTTGTTCAATGTTGTTTTTTTAGGTTTTAGGCTGGAATCGCAACAGGAAGTGGCTCGAATCATGAGTTGTGACGCAAATACGTGATTGGCTGCGATCGGAGCCAAAGATCTTTTGTGTTAAGAAGAGGATTCACTCGACACTTTAGCAGTTTGTTTTAGAAATGTTCCTGCCCTTTGTAAGTAATTACGTTGTCTAGCGGCTTTTCTTTCTCAGCAATATTATTGTTTCAGATATGAGAGACAGTTAAACATATTTTCATTGGAAAAAAATTCCCAACAATAACTGCTTTAATCATGTCACTGTTCCCTGTGGGTTTAAATATTCAGGCTAATATCAATATGTATGTGTGTGTGTTTGTGTGTTTATGAGAGAGAGAGCGAGAGGGAGCAGTGATTACGTCATACATTTTTATTATTTTATATTATATATAATTTTCACCAGAGATTCTTGACTAACTCAATAATTTTTTTCATCCATTCCCCAAATAAAAAAATATATAGTTCTTGATCTTAGCTCATTTTAGATGTGATGCATTATTTGACAGTTTAGACGAAGGATGATTAACGTTATGTTTTTCTATAATGTTCAAGTGACTGCAGCTGAGCGACGGGTGTAGAAGGGAGTGTCTATGAGTGAAAAAAATACAGTTAATACACGGCCTAATCTGATCTACACCTTCTTGCACGTTGTACACGGTCAAGAACAATATGCGATTGACATTTAAAAGTTTAAAGACTTTTAATTTACTCAAGAGTAACTGTTATAATTGTTATCTGCCTGTAAACAGGAAGCGTTATCTTTTTTTTTTTTTTTTTTTTTTTTTTTATTATCTGGTGCGCAGTGAGACGTCCTACATTTCCTGCTCTTGGGCTGAAATAATAATGTATCACTTGAGGTTCAGAGGAGGCAGATCTCAAGGTGGGCTTGCTGTGGATCAATGACGGTGTTACAAAGTTATTTCCTTTTCAATCAGTTGTATCGAAATGTTTATAGGTCAGTTTGTTGGCTAGACTGTTCAAAGTCCAAATGAGAGAAACAATTGTGCCCCAGGCGGTTGTTTTGTTATTCCGCAGAAGTGGAAAAAGTGACACCTCAACTGGCAAAATTGAAAGTGAAAGGAATCCTTTACATGGTGACAAATGTAGGCAGCTTTCATTAAAAACTGTTTCTTGCTTTGCAGAGAACGCTTAAGTGAGAAGATGAAGTGTTCACGCTGTGGCCATGATATTTTGGAGAAGGCAGCCAAGTTCTGCAGTGAATGTGGCCAGAACCTGTCTGTCCAACCGGCCAACACACGCGGTGAGCAGATTCATTTAGGAATTTGGTTTATACACTTACTGAGAGGATTAATGGTCTCACTATAAAGGGTAAAAGCACAATTATATATATTTTTTATTTTATATTTTATTATTTTTATTTTTTTGTTAGTACAGCATCCAGAAAACAATTTGGAGAACACACTGTATATGGTGTACATTATTGACAGTGTAGACTGGGTTACACAATCATCTGCCACATTGTTTAGTTTAGACATAAACTGTGCAGACATAACTAAATTTGACATTCCCCCAAATTAGAAACAGTACAAAAGTTAAATTCTGTATAATGTCATTACATCTGGCTTTACATTAAATATATAGCTCTTATTTTTCTTACACTGATTAAGATTATGTTTGAGTTGATGGTCAACATTTTCACCTAGTTTCATACAAAAGCAAAATAAACCTGATCCCTCAGTTGCTTTTCTTACAGGAAAAATGCAACCATGACTGTAATAGTGCAGACAGAATTAAACAAAATAAAAAATAAACAGAAAGCGCTGATGGATCAATAACAATCACATATCTATTCATGGCAAGATTTTAATGCAGGGTGCGTCTACTTTCAAATCTTTCACTAGCATGATTTAGGTTTGGTTAAAATGCAAATTAGTCTATGCCGTGTAGTTGTCCTTCGTTCTAATAGCCACAGTGATTTTCCACACAGTTTTTTTTCACACAGTATTTGATATCTAAAATATTTGTTAACATTTGTCTTTTTTATCCAGATGCAAATTGTCACAAAAAATCCTTATTTGCAGACTTGAAAGGTACAACTGAGGAATCAGTGACACAGAAAAATGCACTTCCTGTGAACAGTAAAGAATCCAACAAATTCCTTAATCGACTGACTGAAGAGATCATCACCACCCCAAAAAAGAAGGTGAGTGTAACTGTCACTATGTTGCCTTGATTTTCAATTTTTAGCATGGAGATTGTTTTGCATCATACTCACAGGTGTTATGGCCACCCATTTAAATCTGTCTGGGTAGGCTGAACAACAGAAACATCTACCAAAACCTACATCCACCAAAATGATCATGAGGTTGACGCAGCGTTTAACACAAACAGACTATTATAAACTTGCTGGACTGGTCTGTTTTATACCTAATAATCTGTCTGTAATTTTGTAATTTTTAACGTATGGTAACATCAAAAATGTAATACACCACGTTCACCTTGTGGAAACAGATGCAATTTTTTATCAGTACTTTCATGACTCTGTAGTTTAACTTAAGTCAGCAAAAGATGATTCAACAAGGCAGAAACTCCATGCATGTAATAGTGCATGTAATTTGTTCTGCAAATGGAGCTTTTAAACAGTAGAATCAAGTGGACTATGATTTCAGTTAAAGGCTGAGTCATGTTTGTTAAAAACAAATGTTAAATGCTAATTATCACATCATTTGGAATACATTTTAGAAGTAGTTTATCCATCCACCCATTTATACTGCAAATCATTTGAATGGCACAGGGTTGTTGGAGCCAATGCCAGCTGAAAGTGGGCAAGGGTGGGGTACCTTACACTGCCAGTCTAATACAGTGCTGACACATAGAAACTTGTAACCATTCACACTCACATTCACAGTGGGATGGTTTAATATTAACAGTGGAGTGGATTTTAAAACTTGATCCTTTACCTTCTTTTCATCAAAGAAAAAAAAGAAGAAGAACAAAAAGAAGAAAGATGGCAACATGTCATCAGACCAAGACCAAGTTCAAATCCACTCCAGCCTGCCACATGTCTCCCTGGAAGACAAGCAAGGGAAGAGGACGCAGGACGGAAAAGACTCTTCTGACAGTGAAAGCTCAGACAATGCAATGGATGAAACACCAGACTCATTACAAGATGAGTTCTCCTCAATGGAGGGCCAGCCTAGTTCCTTAGTAGCTGACAATACGACTGAACCACCTCAAGGCACACAACTCATTCGGAATGAAGAGACTGCTGCCACAGAAGAGACAAATACAACACGGCAGGTGGAGGATGTGCCAGGTAACTCAAATGAAGGAGAGGATGATGCACAGGAATCAACACAGGATCAGAAACTCACGACAGCACCAGCTGACAATCAGACTCAGTGTCCCACATCAGAGGACAGTAAGAGTACGACTTCTCAGACAAGTTCAGGTAAAAGAACGATGGCCATAAACCCAAAAGATCAAAAAATGGACAGGAAAAAGTCAAAGAATGACACAGTTGCCACTAAACAACCTGTAATGGACCAGAATGCCAACGTGGAACTAAATGTAAAACAGACAGAACAAACCAAATGGAAAGGAAAGAGTCCACAGGAGCAGAAACAGACACAGAAAGTGGCAGCTGAACAGAAGATGGTTTTTGGTAATCAAAAATCATCAAAGGTAAACCTGACTAAAATTACATTAAAAATACAAAATGTATCATTAATGACAAACAAAAATCTACAGTTTATTCTTTTAGTGACATCTCATTCATATCAAGTCTATTTAATTGGCATATTTAACGCTCCTTATACAGGCTGACAGTACAGGCTCTAGTGTGGATCCAGAGAGGACAGTTGAGCACATGGATGTTCAGCAGTCTGGAAGTGGGCAAGATTCAACTCCACAAACCTTAGTTGGTAACAAAGCAAATAAAAAGGGCAGTAATGATGACACAGCATCCAACACCCAAGCTGCTCCACCACCAAAAAGGTGATAAAGTTCTCTCACATGGTTGTACACATTTACTTTAGTTCTTTACCAGTTTCATGTGGGTTTATTACATTGACTACAGTATTTTTTTTATTTTTTAGGATGACCAGGAACCAGACCATTGCTGCATCTGACAGGCTCACAATTTACTTCCATGCTGTTCTCTCAAAAGATTTCAAATTTGATCCCGATGAAGATCGTATCTTCATCAGGGCTGGGTCTCCCATTGGGTCATGGAAAGAAAATGCAGTGGAGCTTTCTGTGAGCAGGTACTTATTCGTAAATGAATAGACAGCAAAGCTTATATGGTGGCTAACCCTTTGGGTACAACAATGATCCAAACATCCAACATCCAAAAATAATGCTCAAAATTTTTCCTTTCCTTTTTCCTTTGGAAAAAAATAAGTACAACATATACTGTTTCTGTAACTCTTTCCTTGCTAAAACAGGCATTTTTTTCACACCACAATCACTGTTGTACTTGAGTGACTGGTTCTGACCATAGCTGGCTAGTCTAACTATATGGCTGTAGCTTTAGATGTTTGATGGGCTGCTCTTGATAACCCATCTCTCTGACTTAACACTACGTACATTTGAATTTCTTTTCCTTGTCACGCAGGAATCTCGGAGAGCATGGTTTTCTGGTTGTGGGCTGTCTGACAACAAGCAAAAACGCAACTATATCTGTGTCAATACCATACAAATATGTTGTCTTTAGGAAAAAAAAGATAACATACGAGTACGAGTATATATACAAAACGGACTCTGTACACGACACTATTAACAGATGTTTGTTTGTGAAACCCAGCCTCATCAATAATGGTAAATGTAACCACATCTGATTACTATATTATGATGTATGTGCATTACTCACAGTTAAATTTCTGTGTCTCGTGGAAAAGGGGATTGGCATCAATATGATGACATCATCTGTGTCGAGCCACCAAAGGACTTACTCAGACGGCTTAAAGAGAAATTTTGGCCTGACCAAAGGAAGAGTCTGATTCAAGGCAGAGGGATTGCGGGGAATATAATGCTGGAGAGCATATTTGATCTTCTCAGGAGCTGGACTGATACCAATTTGACAAGTTTTATGATTCAGCTGGATCAGTTCTTTCAAGTTTATGCAAATCCTTTTGTGTATGAAGACAAAGAGAAAAAATGGAACTCCTTAAACTATGGGGAAGAAGAAGTAAGTTCACAATCTTTGTGTACAAAGTCTAGATGCCCCCAAGTACAGCCAACTGAATTTACCCTCCCAATGTTTCTGGATTGATTTCTTAGGTGAGAGTGATGCTGAAAGAATTCATGCTCACGTACGTGATCCCTCAGTTGCTGAAGGATGGAGACAGGAGTCTCTACATTCAGGACCCCATGAGAGCAGCTGTGATCATGCTCTATGTACAGCGACAGCATGGAGTCAAACTGGAAAATGCTGAGCGCCATAAACTCTGCTCACTGCTGTGCTTACCAAAACTAGGCAAAGATGATTTCCTTGAGTATTGGGCAGATTTTTCAAAGGATGTCTCCATTCTCAAAAAGTAGGTACCTAATTTTTTCAATAGTTTAGCAATTATCAATAAATTATGATGACAAGTAATTATCTGCTGACTAAAGAGTAATAATCTACTGTTTATATTGCCTCTAAAAATGTAGCTTCTGTTTAGATGCTCATAAAATGATCCTTGTTATAGCCTCACAGAAATGTTGTTGCATCTGATAAACACTGTGAGAACAGCGGGAATGCACCGATGGATTCTGGTACTACCACTCCTTCACCTCCTCAAAGGTACCACAAATCCCTTTGAAGTACCAGCTTCTGAAATGAAGTATGGCTTATCCTGGGCAGGTTTGCAAGGCCTTCAAATTGGTCCAGGAGCTGCATCTTCCATGAGCAGTCAAGACAAGAGGTAAGAGTCCCCCTAACTTTGCCAAAGTGTAGCTTACACAAACATCTTTCAGTGAATTTATTTAGATAGACATGTGTTACTGTGCACTTTTTGATTGCTCTCGTTTCCAGGACACTACTGAAACTGTTAAAAAAACAGAGTCACTTGATGGATGTGGATGCACTTTTGGTGCGATCCTGCCTGTACCTGATGTCCATTGATGAACTGATGGAGAGCACCATCAACATAAATGCTGAACTTTTGGACATGCTTCATGTTTTCACTAATAAAGCTCCTGTGGAAATTACTTATAGTAACTTCCAGGTAAAGTGGAAAAATTTGTTAGAAATAATTTGCAAAGTTTATAGTATATATCAGTAAATTAATAAATGGTCTTGCATTCTTGTTTTACAGACAGTGTCTGACATTCTCTCATATATCCAGGGAAATCTCATTGAAGACAAATACAGGTGATTTGCCTTTCTATTGAATGTTAAATGCATGAAGTCACAGACAGACCATTTATTTATCCATGGAGGGTGACATGTTTGTCCAGTTTGATCTTTTAATCCTTTATTCTTCTTTTTGTTCATCCCAGTAACTTTACTGAGGCTTATCAGAGAGAATGTCTGGCAACAGCAGTAAATCTATTAGAGACTATCTGCAAAGGAGTCAAACCAGCACCATACACTCAGAACTACTCTAATATTCCTGTAGCCTGCATGAATCTGGTTGCATCAGTGTCAAACTTTGTTCATTGTAAGAAGCAACAGGTATGTGAAGTGAATCATGTGACTAAGCTGTTACCATTTCAGCCAGAATTAAGTCTTTCTGAATACTGTATTAAATACTGTACTGATACTCCCATCTAGGAAACTGAAAAGGGGGATAAAGAGCAGCAGTATGATCATGTAAAAGCCATGATCTCTCGGGCAATGACCATCATGAGAGACTGGATCAGTCGGTTCTTCAGACAGGGTTTGCTCAACAAGGGTCTAAAATCCTTCCTCCAAGCTGAGGCCACAGTGGAGATTGAAGTGAGTTGTTTTTTGAGATCTTGTAAATAAAACACAAAATATACAAAGAAATTTTAACAACCCATCACTGGCAGAGTATTGTGGTGTATAGTTCCTTTGTTGGTTATGTTTTACAGATGTGGAACAACATAATCTCCATGTCCTTCAAAGATGAAGTTTGCACAAAAGAATGGAGACAGACATTCACAATGGATTTTGAGGGCAAGTACAAAAAGGTATGGGATGCATATATTGCAAATTTCAGTTGATGTTTTATGTTAATCTCTAGAATATTAATATGCTTCTTATTTGTGTTGTTTTAGGAATCTGCTATTGATCAAATTGAATTCTACTGCAGAAAGATAGAGGACCTCAGTGCTTCCCAACCACATGTTGCGGCTAGTATTGAGAGGTGTGCTCTTGAGGCTGTCACGCCTTTGTGCCAGGTATGAAGACAAATCATTCACTTATCATTTATATACATTAGTGGCACAGCTTATGACAGTCCTGATCATATTCAAGAACAATACCAGCATAATCCTATTGTGAAAGTTAAAAAAAACTACAAATTAAATTATGAGCACGTTAACATGAAATTTTAATTAGTCAAAGGTTTGCTGCATCTTTCTAAAAATGCACAGTAACGCTTATTCCTGTCTTACCTCATATACAGACTAAGTCTGAGGGCAAACTGCTGGAGAGGTTTGAGATAAACTGGAAGTTTGGGAAACTCATCTCAGCCCTTATCCAGAAATCTTGGCCAAGGGACCATCAAGGAAACTATGCAGAAGATGAAGAAGTGGTCCTTCAGCATCTCCTCTCCTGGCCTGCCGCCAAAGACATTTTCAAACTATACGGTATCTCCTCATGAAAAAGAAACCATTAAAACATACTCATTCAAAATAGAATGATTCAGTAGGGTAGGGAGGTTAAAGGTAACAAGTAACAACCTGCCATGATCTCAAACTTGCAAGAGCAAACACCTTCTAATAGTAGGTAGCCAGGCTTCAGTTCAATATAAGCACTGCTGTTGTTGTAGATGTCAGTGTAAAACACTAACTAACAATATAATTTCTGTCCTTACAGGCGCAGGAGAAAAGCTGATTGAAAAGGTCTCTGAAGATGCCTGGGACAGATTTGCTACTGCCATATCATCCTTCACAGCCATCAACAATCAACTGGTCCATGGGAACATTAAGATCAGCCTGCTCAATATCATTTTACAAAGGAGAGACACCTTTTTAGAACTGCTGAAAATTGGTAATAATTTTCTCATTTAACAAGAAATTTATCCAGCATTTAATAAAGAGTAACACTAAAGCATGTTTATTCTATATGAAAGTGGGCATTGACCTGAAATATTTAGATTTGTGTGTGTAATTTGATACTGACAGGTTGCCTCTGTGAGAATGAACAATACAAAGATAATGCCAAAATGAAGAGGCTGTTGACAAAGTGGAGACAAGATGAAGTGAAGGCTGTGTATCACGAGAAGGAGCTTGTCGACGTCTTCTTAGCAATGAGCCACAAACTGGAGGAACATATGACAGGTATAGTGGTTGTATCAGCAGGGTCAGTCAGTTTGGTTTCATCCTAAAGTGACAAATTTAACATGTACTTATTTAATCCCCATGATAGTGGATGTAGCTGACATAGAGGAGCGCCAACAGGTGAACATTGAGAACACGCCCCTAAACCATTTTATGGAGGTGCATCAGTTAGATCAACTGCCCTCTGACATGGCTGGTGTTGTCACCTACTTCCGGCTGGATGAAACAATCAGAAAAATGGCAGAGGACCTGTACACCTTCAGAGATAGTTACATTTTCCAAGTATGTTGGGAGAAACATGCCAAACTCCTGGCCACTGAAGAAATGGAAGGTGATCCTGATGAAGAAATAGTGGACATTATGGCATCACCAGAAAGGATACATGAAGACATTTTCATACCTTGTTGTGCTGACTACAATGACATCTACACTCGTCTGAAGAATGGCACTATAAGGTTTGAGGAGATCAGCCAGCTTTTTGATGCGTACAAGGGCAAGTATGAAGACCTTGCACAAGACCTGGACATCATGTGCAGAGTTGATCAAACGACTGACAAACAGTGGATCCACAGCAGGGTTCAACAGATTGAGCAGTATCATGAGCTTCATCTAGCTGTGGATTCAGCTCAAATCATCATGAAGGTCAAAGAGACACTTGGTCTTCAAGGGGACTTCATGGTTCTGGAGACTCTTACAAAAGTTGTAAGTGGCCATGTTATTTTACCCAAAACTTTCACCTCAAGTGAAACCTTACCAGGTTGCAAACTTCCCTTTGCACACCACATGTATTACGTAACTTTATTTGCGAATATGTATGGATAATTCATGTTGATAATGCCTGATGTCCAAAACAGCACAGAAATGATCCTATCACTGTTTTACAAATGATGAGCAGGTGATTAGTGGCTCTGATTCAGAAATACTTGTTATCTACAATGTTAACTTTTGATTTCCTTCTCTCAGAGTCAAGCAGCCTTTCAGAAAGAGCATATCAGTCGGATTGACAATGACTTGATGCAGGCAAAGAAGGTTCTGGTGGATATCACTGAACCTCGAAGACTGTGCCTAAAAGAGCTGGAGTTGAGAGGACACTTTGTAAAATGGGTGAAGGATGCACTTGAAGGTAAGAATAGTTAGTATCAATTCTAGTCACATTATAATGCTAATTCAAGCGCATGACTTTTAAAATGTTATTTTTTTAGATATCAATGAGTTGAAGGTGTTTGTGGACCTGGCTTCCATTTCTGCGGGAGAGAATGACATGGATGTGGATCGTGTTGCTTGCTTCCACGATGCTGTCCTCGGCTACTCTTCATTACTTTATGAGCTCAAACCAGATTCTGGTTTTCCCACGTTCAAAGAGGTGCTGGCGAAACTCTGGAAAGCTTTGGAGACTGACCGCAACCTCCCGAAAAAACTGGTGAGAAGACATCTTGCTAAAGCTAATGCTAATAACCCAGATCATGATTGCCATGAAATGATCACAGTTGCTATGATTGAATGATATCTCGAAACTGTTTGAAAATAATTCTCTTCCCTTTTTTACTCTATTTTATTTTATTATATTTACTGTTTTTTAGCAGTAATTTAAAAACTTTTTAAAAAATGTATTTATCGTGAATTGAACATTTTGGTTTCAGCTTTTAAATAACAACTACAAGAGTGACGTATAGTTGATGCCACTATGACACAGCAGACAATTGGTGACACTTGGATGGTGGACATTAAATAACTCATAAGCATTTGGGTTCTTGCCTTCTATACAACTGTTATGAATCCCACTGATATAGATAATACAATTAGTAAATGCACTACAAACATTTACATGAATGTTAGTCATAGTCATTATGGTGTGCTATCAGGGTAGTTGGGTTAACCCTAATAAAATAGACATTAATATTACACTGCACATTTAGGAATGATATTTTCCTTTGTAGCGGGACAGTGCACGCCATTTGGAATGGCTGAAGACTGTGAAGGACAGTCATGGATCAGTGGAGTTGTCATCTCTCTCGTTAGCATCAGCCATCAACAGCAAGGGTATCTACCTGATCAGCGCACAAAGTGCAAAAACGGTAAACAACAGCATCAGAGATAATTCCATCCCTATGACCATGCAGTACAGAGGTTATGTTTGAGAAAAAAAAGCTCCTACAAATTTACGTATGGGGGTGTACTTTTGTTCTTCAATCTAGTTGAGTCTTGACACCACCTTGAAGCTGCAGATTCCAGAGGAGCATGATGAAGGACAACAAATGCGCTATTATTGTCTGGAGGACCTGCGGGACCTGCAGAACAAGCTCATGCTCATGTCTGGGAAAGGTGATCAAGGACAGAATGAAGTTGATCACTTTGCAGAGGTATATTTCTTTTATTTTAATTAACATAATTTATTTTATCATAGAAGCTGAAGTTTTTTTTTTTTTTTTTTTCAGATCTTTGCCAGTGTTCAGAGACTAGCTGAAGCATTTATTGCCCTCTACACTGCTGGGAATCCTCTGTTCAGACACTGGGAAGTGCAAATCAACTGCTGTTTAAGTAGCAATGAACCCAGCATTATGATGGATTTCAACCTTGGCAGAGTTCTCAGTTCTGTCATCTTGGAGGGAAGCATTGAGGAGCAGCTTCCTGAACTTTGCAGGAAAATGGAGAGATGCCTTGGCTTTTGGATGGATTTTGTAGACAAACAGAGATCTCAACATTACTATCTGAACTACTACACAGCCGAACAGATTGTCTACTTATGCAGCAAGCTGACTCAACGAAATGTGAGCAATGTGGAGGACCAAGTTCTCATGATGCTCTCCTTCATCAAGCCAAATTGCACATCCTCAGACTTGAGGCAAGTATGGCATAAACTCCAGTATAAAATCCTCAACAATCCACAAGAAGAAAATGAGGGCATTGAATTTCAGACTTTTGTTGAGGTGTCAAGAAGTGAACTGGGGGACCCCAACTTCACCAGTGAACCAGATCCTTTGCCAAGTCATGTGGAACAAACAACTGGTTTACAAAAATTTGATCTGATATGGAATGCTTATATGAAAGATATGAAGACTTTTCTCCCGCACATTCTTGATATAAAAAGTCTTGGACGACTGTTAGAAATACTTTCTAACATAGAAGATAGTGAAGAAGACATTTTGGATGATGACGCTGGGAATTTCATAAGGCGGCAGCTGCCCAACGGCCTGGTGACTGGAAATCCTAACCTCATTGTTTGCCCGCACGATGAAGTCCTGACATCTTGCATCTCCATATACATGAGTAGTGAAGGCGAGACACTCCCCACCTATGATGAAGTGCTCCTCTGCAACTCCTCTACACCATACGAACAGGTGGAGTTATTCCTCAGACGCTGTCTCAGCACAGGCTACAGGGGACAGAAGATATACTCCCTACTATATGGAGATCTGCTCACTTATGATGTGAGCTCAAAACTTGAGTACTTTTTTGAGCGAATGAAAATGCAGAGCAGAAAAGACTACAGACTTGTTTTCATCTGCAGCTCAGAAAGAGAACACGCCTACATTCCATCAGCCTTCAGCCAGTACAGATTGCACATGGTTCCCCAGGAGCCACTGGCAAGGATCCAGAGGTACCTCCACAAGCACTATGTTGTCCCAGAAGATCAATGCAGTGCTGCAGCTGCATTCAAAGACACACTTAGCGTTGGTGTTGTCTCATCCAAAAGGGCCGGTGTAGGTGTGTATATATGCAATAAGCTATTCCAAATGAATAAATTTAACTTGTGATATCTCACTCTTCAGATTTTTAATAGCTGCCATAATGACTGATTTTTTTTAATTGCAGGTAAATCTCTCTTCATAAAGAGGCTGTATGAAAAACTGAAGGACTCAACCAAAAAAACATCAATGATGAAATGTATTCGCTTGATTGAACCTAATGTTGATGAGAATATTGTCCTTCAGTCTCTGCTGGACATCACTGAGAGGAGAGAACTCACAATGTTCCATTTTGACATCACATCATCGGTAATAATGAGACTTAAATTAATATATATAATAATAGTTAGTTTACTTAGTTAATTTGATGTGTCTTCACTTTCAAATAATGTTAATGGATTGTTTTGTGCTTTGTGAAAAGGTGAAGAAAGGCCTCCATGAGTTTCTTTTCAAATTGTTGATTCTGCGCTATTTGATGGATTCTGAGGGAAAGGTGTGGAAGTGCAGTGACAATCAGTTTTATGTTGTGGAGATTTTACAGCTGACAGTCAAATCAACTGGAAATGCTTCACGGCAGGTACAATTTTTTAATTTATTTTTTACAAATTTGGCAACTTGCTGATTTTAAGGTGTATTTTAAGGCGTATTCTGTTTTGTACATAGGCTCAAACTGTGAACAGCACATTCACAGATGTGTTCCCAAATATTTTCTGCCGATCACCCAAAGAGGTGCTAATGCTGGAAATGCACAAACAAGAAGATCCTACCATTGTGAGCGCTGATGACCCATTGATGGATGATGAAGAGTTCAAGAGTGCAGCCTTTCAGCGGCCATACCAGTATCTCACACGGTTTCATAACCACAGTGATCTTGATGTATTCACATATGAGGGTGTCGAAGGGTCACATGTGGAATGTCTTCAGATGCTTCTAATGTACTGTGGCATTACAGACCCATCCTGGGCAGAACTGAGAAATTTTGCATGGTTCCTTAACCTTCAGCTGCAGGACTGTGAGACATCTGTTTTTTGTGATGCTACTTTCACTGGAGACACATTAGCTGGATTCAAAACCTTTGTTGTGGACTTCATGATTCTTATGGCAAAGGACTTTGCCACTCCATCACTCAGCATCTCTGACCAGAGTCCTGGCAGGCTGCAGATGGACCTGACTGGTGTCCAAGATGAAGACTTGGCTCCTTTTCTGATTAGAAAGAGATGGGAAACAGAACCACATCCATACATCTTCTTTAATGATGATCATGTGTCCATGACCTTCATTGGTTTCCATCTTCAGCCCAATGAACAGAACTCTGTTGATGCCATTGAGCCTACCTCTGGAAAGGTGATAAAGAAGAATGTCATGACAAAGGCATTGTATGAAGGCCTAAAGCTCCAGAGAGTTCCTTTCAATATCAACTTTGATAGCCTCCCAAGAGGGGAGAAAATAGAGCGAATCTGCAATGTGCTCGGTATCCAGTGGCCTCTTGATCCTGATGAAACATATGAGCTTACAACTGACAACATACTGAAGATGCTGGCAATCCATATGCGTTTCAGATGTGGCATCCCTGTCATTATCATGGGAGAGACAGGGTGTGGTAAGACGAGACTCATCAAATTCCTTTGTGAGTTGCAGAGGAGTGGGGCGACCTCTGAGAACATGAAGCTGGTCAAGGTGCATGGAGGGACAACTTCAGAGATGATTTACACCAAAGTCAGAGAAGCACAAGATATTGCTTCTATCAACATGCAGGACTATGGATTTGAGTCGGTTCTCTTCTTTGATGAAGCCAACACTACAGAGGCCATCAGTAGTATTAAGGAAGTCCTCTGTGACAAGACAGTCAAGGGAGAACATTTGACACACAACTGTGGCCTGCAGATTATTGCAGCGTGTAACCCTTACAGAAAGCATACAGATGAGATGATTCAGAGGCTAGAATCTGCTGGACTTGGATACAGAGTTCGATCTGAAGAGACAGATGAAAGACTTGGATCTATCCCTCTTCGTCAGTTAGTGTATAGAGTTCAAGCATTGCCACCAAGCATGATCCCTCTGGTGTGGGACTTTGGACAGTTAAATGATCACACTGAGAAAATATACATCCAGCAGATTGTGCAAAGAGTGGTTGAAAACAAAGCAATCAATCAAAGTTACATGAAGTGTATCACTGATGTCCTTTCAGCCTCGCAGAAGTATATGAGGACAAGAATGGATGAATGCAGCTTTGTCAGCCTGAGAGATGTTGAACGCTGCATGCAGGCATTTGTTTGGTTCTATGAAAACCATGTCATGTTTTTTGCAGAGCTTGAAGAATTTGAGCATAAACAAAATGCTAATAAGCATGAAAGGCACCACAGACAATCTGAGGTCAGGGACCCAGTTATCTGGTCTCTTGTCATGGCCATAGGAGTGTGCTACCATGCTTGCCTCGAAAATAAGGATAAATACAGACAGAAAATCAGCAACTCCATACCAAAAGACTACAGCCCAGGAAGGGTAATGCAGGAAATCTCACTCATGCAGGATTTACTATTGAGTGGTGTGCCAATGGGGGATACTATTGCAAGAAACAACGCTCTCAAAGAGAATGTCTTCATGATGGTTCTCTGCATTGAGCTAAGAATCCCTCTCTTCTTAGTTGGAAAACCTGGAAGTTCAAAATCTTTGTCTAAAACTCTGGTGGCAGATGCAATGCAGGGCCAAGCTGCTCATTCTGACCTCTACAAAATGCTCAAGCAGATCCATTTGGTGTCCTTCCAGTGCAGTCCACACTCAACACCAGAAGGCATCATTAATACATTCAAGCAATGTGGACGCTTTCAGGAAGGAAAGAACCTGGATGAGTACATTTCCGTTGTAGTTCTTGATGAAATTGGCCTGGCTGAAGACTCTCCAAAGATGGCATTAAAAACCCTTCACCCACTGCTTGAAGAAGGATGCATTGATGATGAGCCACTACCACACAAAAAGGTTGGATTTATTGGTATCTCCAACTGGGCTTTGGACCCTGCAAAGATGAATAGAGGCATTTTTGTCTCCCGTGGTGACCCTGATGAGAAGGAACTTATTGAGAGTGCTAAAGGCATATGCTCATCTGATACAATGGTTTTGGAAAAGGTCAGGGATTTCTTCCAGCCCTTTGCGAGAGCCTATTTGAAAATCTGCCGCAAACAAGGCAAAGGCTTTTTTGGCTTGCGTGACTATTACAGCTTGATTAAGATGATTTTTGCAGTTGCCAAGGCTTCTCAAAGGAAGCCCACAGCAGAAGAGACCGTGAAGGCAGTGCTGAGAAATTTCAGTGGCAAGGATGATGTGGATGCAATTGCAGTCTTTACCAAAAGACTACAGATGACACCCAACCTGGAGAACATCAATGCTATTGAGTTTGTGAGAGAAAACATTCAGGCAGTTGGACAGGAAGAAGACTGTCGGTACTTGCTAGTGCTAACAAAAAACTATGCAGCCCTTCAGATCCTGCAGCAAACCTTCTTTTCAGAAGGTGTTCAGCCAGAAATAATCTTTGGATCCAGCTTCCCAAAAGACCAAGAGTACACCCAAATCTGCCGCAACATCAATAGGGTAAAGATCTGCATGGAAACAGGTCAAACAGTTGTGCTTCTAAACTTGCAGAACCTGTATGAAAGTCTCTATGACGCTCTTAACCAATACTACGTTTGCTTAGGAGGACAGAAATATGTTGACCTTGGGCTGGGAACCCACCGTGTGAAATGCAGAGTCCACAAAGACTTTAGGCTGATAGTCATTGAGGAAAGAGAGGTGGTCTACAAACAGTTCCCAATACCTCTCATAAACAGACTTGAGAAACACTACCTGGACATCCACACTGTCCTCAAAACTGAGCAGAAGATGATGGTGGCTGACCTGGAGAAATGGGTGAAACTTTTTGTGTCTCTCAACAGTCAAAGGTTAGCAGCTGCTCACGCGTACAAGTACCAACCCCCAGACGTCTTCATTGGCTACCACTCAGACACATGTGCTTCTGTGATTCTTCAAGTAATTAAGAAGCAGGAGGGTAATTTGGAAGTTTCAGATCCTGAAAGGGGAGTACTCGACGAAGCTAAACTTGTACTGCTCAAATGTGCTACACCAGACTCAGTGGTGCGGTTGGACTGCACAGGTCTTCCCAAAGTGGAGAGTGAACATCTGGCCAGGATCTACTTTGAAGAGCAGAACACCACCTGTTTGGCTGACTACATACTTGCTCACATAAGGCAAGAGGTCCATTGCCCCTCCTCCTTCACAGAGGTAACTCTAAAGTTGTCACACATCACCAGTTTTAAATATATCATGAGGTTATAAATCCTTATTGGGTCTCATTAATTGTGATTTTAAACCTTAGGTGACAACATTCTCTAGACTTTTGACGGCATCTGACTTGGAACCACTGGAGCAAATGTTGCATGGTGTGGAGCTTCTCTCACTCCAGCAGTTTGACACAGAGCACTCTTTCCTGAAAAAGATCAGGTTTGTTGGTATATTATGGAATATATCATCTTACACATCGTAACAGTTATGGGCCATTAATCTCATAATTTTTGGTCTTCCTTGGTTTCTTGTAGGAACTTCCTCACTGCTGAAAATGGAAGCAGTTACCCTGGACCCTGTAACAAGATCCTAATCATTCAGTGTGATTTTGATGAAGCCTCTCATAGTGCCAATCTCGTTGCATCTGCAAAGTACATCCAACATTTTCTCACTCTTGTATATGCACAATGTTTGGTTTTTGCCATATTGAGCTTTGCTGTTTCCAGGTATTCGTGCTTAAATGAAATCAACAAAATAACTCAGGAGAACATGGGAAGCAAGGTGTTTGTGTACTTCATCACCAGACTACCACGGATGGAAGGAGGGACTTTATATGTTGGCTTTCATGGAGGTAAAGCAAATAGAACTTTAATTCCAAGTTTTTATTGTTAGTTTGTTTGAAGAATAGAGGGTAAACTGAGACATGTTGACATATACAGGACCCTGGAGAGCAGTTCACATTGATGACCTCAGACGGTCAAAAGACATCGTTTCAGACATCAAAGCCTTGCAAAACATGACAATCAGTCAAATGTTTGAAATGAGGATGAGTCAGCCTGAAGGTAAGTGGCTGATGAATCATTGATAGCAAATGATAATATCCTCCACACACAATTTCATCACATTAAAATCATGTGGGACATTAAATTACACATTCATTTTGCACAGCCATCGAGGTGGATGATATGTACACAGAGAATGAGCAAAAAGAAGCAGAGTTGGAGGAAAATGTGAGTGCATAAACTTTGTGGGAAAACCACAAATTTACAAACTAAATAAATGAATGTTTTTTTTTTAAACTGAAATTATACATTTACAAAACTGGATTTTAGTGTATCCTGTCACACACTGACAATGACATTCAATTTTATTCTCGGTTAACTCCTGATGCAGGGCTGGGACAATGTTCTGGACACTACAGCATTGCTGCGGAGCTGTGTGCAGAGTGCAGTGGGCATGCTGAGGGACCAGGTGGAAAGTGGCCTCCAGAGTACTCGCAGAATTCAGATTCTATTGACACTCCTCACTGATAATGATGACATTAAAGGTAATAATAATAAGTTTTAATAAAACTCTTTATGCCTCTGTGCCAGTGACAGTTGGAGCTGGAGACATATTTTTTCAGGTTGTCCATACATATGCTGGTCCATCCTATTCTCATAATTTTAGTTTTCTTTACAGTTTTTATGTGTTTTTTTTTTTTTTGCATTTGCATTGGTCATCATGTTGTCAAATTCTTGTCAGGTCAATTTCTGCAAAATGTGAAAAGGCATCTTCACTCATTGCTGGCAATTTATGATGGTAGCACCTTCTCATCCATCAAAAGCAACTGGGTCATCAAAGAGGCCTCAAACATTGATGCCTTGCAAGAAGGAGGCACCTTCAGGTGAGGTTCAGAATACCAGATGTCTGAATTTCTAATTCTCCATCTGTTTGGACAGTATTGTTGACTTTTTTTCGGCTCATGGCAGGCACACCTTATGGAAGCGCATTCACGCTGTGGTTGTCCCTCTCTTGGCACAATTGGTTTCAGTCATTGACCGTGACCAAAACTTGGACATCCTACTAGATAGAAACTGTGGTGACTCTGTTAAGCAGCTGTGGTTAGATATCTTTGGCAATGATAAGCTTCTGGAAATCCCACACCTAACACTGGGCAACAAGTAAGTGGTGGTACTGTTGTTGCATGCAAAAAGGATACCAAACTCCTATAATAAAATTTACCATGCTGTTGACTTTGCACATTCAAGCCTTGTTTTACCTCTCCTTTGTATAGCTCTGAGACAAGAACAATCCTGGTACAGAACTACATTGCCAAAGACAAGAACTTGAGCTGCAGCATGCCCTTTAGTTGGAGGATCAAGGACTGCCTAGAGGAGCTCTGGGTTCATGCGCTTCAACATGAAGGTAATGGCCTTTTCAGGTATTTTTCATAAGTGACATTTTGCCGTTTTTCTGTTACATTCAATTCATATATCTGTTAGGCCACTCTCAACAAGAGTTTGATGAGTTCTTTTGGAAGACACCACTGGGACAATACATTGCAAGAGCAGATCAAGAGATGCAGAGAGAGTTTTTTCATCGCTACCTTCAGGATTTCATCTCTATGACAATGAACATGTCTTGTGAGGAAGATCTACAGGTTGGTTTTCTGCAAAGCTTGAATCTCTTAAATTTTTAAAGCCTGCCTCATGGTGTATATGTCTATACTAATGAATATTATCTGGTTTTCCAGCTCCTGTGTCGTGCCTTGAATTGTTGTGTCAATGAGTTACGATTACAGCTCATTGATACTGAAACAGTGACATCTCTTCCATGGGTCCATGCTGCTTATTATAAGTTTAAAATCCGGCTGCAGAACCTCTCCAGAATTATGTGCATTCAGCCCCAGGTGACCAAGGACCTCTTGAGAAATCCTCATGCCAGAGATAGGGAAGAACTGGTGAGCCTCTTGAGATTAATTTAGTATATATACCTTTACCCATTTTTTTCTTTTTTTGAGGTTTTTGAGTTTGGAATGCGTGTGATCATATTCCTCTTGTCTCCAAGGTACTCGATGTGTATGCTGCTTTTGCATGTGTAGAGTACCTGGAACCTATTGACCTGCACACGGATGCTCAAAGACAAGCCTGGCTCCAGCAGGTCAAAAAACTCCGGGTTCCCATTGAGTTGATCTGCTCTGAGGACAGTGTAAGACATTATGGAGAGAGGAGCAAGGCGATTGTCCATAGAGTCCAGTAAGTAAATTTTTCCCAGATTTTCCCAATTGTGTTTGTTGCCTATGCTGTGGATAAGATTTTGTGGGTATTCTTTTGATACTTCTAGAAATACTGACTTGGATGTTTTCTTTGTTCTTAGAGCTGGATGGAATCGGATATTTTCTCTCTCTCTATTTGTGGAGCACATGTTGTTGGGCGTTGAGGAGAAGCTGACACCTCTAGTTTTGGAGCATACAAAAGGGCTTGGCCAGGTTGGTCTGAGTTCTTTGTAATAATCTGAATTCAATGAATGACCATAATCCTACATCCATGGTCACCTCAATAATTCCTGCATCCATTATTAAATGTATTGCCTCTGCTCTCCTATCAAGATACTGGAAAAAAATTCAGACCTCAAAACTCAGCAGTCATTTGAGGCAGTCATTGGTTTGCTCAAAACCTGCAAAGATGGAGCTGTTCAACAAATCTTAAGGTAGAAATTCAGTTTTCAAACATTTGCATCTTACCAGAACCTGCTTATTGTTTTTTGTATCCATACTGGGTCTTCATCTGTTGTTAACGTATTATTCAGGTTTGGTCATACACTGTGCCCAGTGTGTATGGAAGACCCCCAAGAGCCGCTCTCCCTCCCATGTGAACACATATTCTGTGTGGCCTGTATCAAACAGTGGCTGATCCCTGGTCAGATGTACTGTCCCCTCTGCATGCAGCCTGTAGATGACAACTTTCAAATGGTTCCTTCAAAAACCATAAGGTTGGTAATAACATTTAGATTACATAAAAAGCAATTTATTTAT
Source organism: Rachycentron canadum (assembly GCA_038496675.1). Lineage (NCBI taxonomy): Eukaryota > Metazoa > Chordata > Actinopteri > Carangiformes > Rachycentridae > Rachycentron > Rachycentron canadum. Next base: position 3,502,402 of record CM076664.1, on the reverse strand, counting down.
ATGTGTGTGTGTGTGTGTGTGTGTGTGTGTGAGAGAGAATATTAACTGTTGTGTTTCTTGGATGTGTAGAGTTCTCATCAACCGACATGCACAATTCAGGAAGCAGTGCAATGCCTTTTTCATCGACCTGGTGTCTACTATGTGCTTCAAGGACAATTCTCCCCCCTGTTCAGCTGTCATACTTCATTTGCTGTCCTTTCTCATGGTGGAGGCCAACATTGTTCCCATTGTCAGAGGTAGGACAGCCTTCTAACTGTGATCATGTATATATACACAACCATTTCTCTGCATATACATATTTTGTCAGTCCTAAATATCCTTTTTATGTTTTTTTTTTTTTTTTGACAGTTAATCGACAAATTCTGACAAAGGTGCTTTCTCCGTTTGATGATGCTGTGGATAAAAATCCAGTGGTTCGGTCTGTAGTGCTCAAACTCTTGCTGAAGTACAGGTGAGGTGCAGTGATTGCACATTATGTACATGTTTAACATTTTTAGCCATGTTTCTAAGTTTTTAATAAATTGTACTGTTTTTGAAGCTTTGATGAAGTTAAAGGTTACCTGCAAAAGCATCTGACGGCAGTTGAGCAGAGCAATATCTTGGAGAAGACGGACAAAACTGAGCTCTACTGCTTGTACATTAATTGCCTGGAGGTATATGGGAATTTGAAATGTGTGAAATTGTGATACAGCTTCTTTTCGTTGGGTGAATTCACTTTTGACCCCTTAATTTCCATAGGATTCCATGTTTGAGAGGTTGCAGTTCAGGTCCATTGCGGATCAGCAAGTCTGTCTGCAAGATGAAAGTGTCTTTCTGACAGACTACCTGCAATCAAATGGTCAGTCTACTGAAACAGTCACTGTAGAGTACCTGCAGCAGGTAGCCAGAGTGCGAATGGACCTAGATATGGCTGCCAGCCTCATTGTGGAAAAACTGCGAGCCAATGGTGAATAATTTAGATGAATGATGAGTATTAGTTTTCTCACATAAACTTAGCACGTCATGTCTGTCAGAATGTGTTGTCATTCTTTTTATTTTTTAAAAAATCTTAAAACAGAGTCCCAACAAGGTGGTCAAAATGGAACCACAGCCTTCCTGACCAGTGTGGTGAACTTGTGTAATCGGAGTGGAAATGACTGGTATCGTGTCTATTTGATCCGTAAAATCAGCAGCCAAGATGGAGTGGACTTTGTCCTGAAACTCCTCAAAGAGGATCAAATGCACTGGCTCTTCCCCAAAGAAGCTCTACAAAAGGTTTAGTTATCCACAGTGTAATTTTAAGTGTGTGCCCAAATAAAGTGCTTTTCCAAATGTAATGCTAGGAGTATTTAAATATTGTGTTACAATTTCTATTTTATCCAGTGTGAAGAGGCCACCCCAATAGACCAGTATCTTGTGTGTGGGGAAGACTACAAGACTATCAGAAATGCAGTTGCAAAGGTGGTGGTGGAAGGAACAGTGGACAGGCTGGATGAGACTTGTGAGGTACTGCATCACTTTCTTGTTAGCAACTCACCATCAGATCAGGACTCCTCTTTTGTATATGTGTTTACATGAGTATATTGTTGCCCTTTCCCCTTTCATAGCGGTGCACATGCTTACCACAGTGGAAAACAGTTTATCTTCTGTTGGCGCTGTACAGAGAAGTCACTATTCTCTACCGAGAAGCCAACGCTTGCTTCCATCCTAAACCTGAGGTGGGTTCTTACGCTAAGACCCAGTGAGCTACTCTTATATAATCTGTATATTATGTACTGTATTTTTTTTAAACCCATTTGTGCTTGTGTGTGCAAATGGCCACAAACAAACTGTTTCTATCTTACTCTAAACAAATGTGTGGCTTGTTGAGATAGGCCGCATAGTAGAGCATTTAATGCAACCAAAATGAAATGTGTTATCATAAGTAAGAAGACCAAAATCAGTCAAAGACAAGTGCAGTGGGAACTGATATATTAAAATTACACTATTATTTTCACATATTCTTAACTTGTATTATCACAAGGAATCGTTAATTGAATTTGCTTGCAAGTTGCCAATGCTCTTTTCAGTGAGTAGTTTTCAGTTAATCTACAGTAATTTGCTTTCAAGCCATATTTGTCTGTGTCAATAAGTTATATCTGCATGCATCTGTGCCTATAGCAATTGGAAGTCCTCACGACTTACCTTCAGAACTCCAAATTCCTTGCCAACCCAGAGGTGCAGCACTTTGCCAAAGCTCTAGTGACCAACCAACTTGGGCTGTTGGCTGTTCGTCCAGGGGCTTCTGGTACCCAGTGTGTGTTGGTGGACTTAACTGTTCACCTGGCTGCTGTTTTGCTCTGTAGCAACCAGGGAATCTTAGTTCCTCTCCATCAGTTGGCAAGGTCACCTGCAAACATGCAGGTATGTACAATTTAAACTGCTTTCACTGTTGCCAACCTTTCCTTCTTTGAAGGGAATTGAATATTTTTGTATGTTGGCACAGAATGCCTTCTTGCCCACTATGCCTGAGGACATGTTAGCAGTGGCTCAACAAGCTATGGGACAATTGGTACAGTGGTACAGTAAGTAATAAACAAAAGAATTATACTATTATACTATTATACTTAATGTGCAGCAGCTATACAGCTGTGCGAAACTTACTTATCAGATAGTTATTTATTATTTACTCTTACCATAGATTGTCCAAATGGTCACCCCTGCACAATTGGAGAGGTATGTTATGTTCAGTCTGACTCATAATAAGTTTGTGAGTATGTTTGTGAATTTCTTTCCATATTCATTGTTTTTTTTTTTTTTTTCTTTTGCATCTTTTTTCTCTAGTGTGGCCAGCCCATGGAAAAAAGCTGTTGTTTGGACTGTGGTGCTGAGATTGGAGGCCTCAACCACACGCCTGTGCTGGGATTTGAACAAACTATTTTTCAGTATGTGGCTCATTAGTTAATAATTCAGGAAGAAAAATGTATTACAAAAGACAGATAATTATTGTGTATTCAATTGCTATTTGTATTGATTCATTTATTGTCTTCTGACAGGGTTGACCGTACACAGAGTGGCCACATCCTTGGTGACCCTGATCGCAGGGACAATCCAGACATGCTTGACACAAAGAGCATTTCCCCTTTTCCCTTCAATGTTGTGCGCATGCTCACTCACATGGCCATGCTGCTCGGTGCCTGCATCAACCCACAGGTAGCTTGGACAAAATAATACAGTTTTAATGAAGCTCCTTTCCCCTGTAATATCATTTGAGTTTTTAAAGGTGCACATAAAAGACAAACAAATGCTTACTTGTGTGTCAAACAAACCTCATCAGTGTAGAAATATAGCAATGCCAATGTCCTGCTGTTGGCATGAAAGAGGGGGGAAATGGTCAGTCTTTTTGCTTTCCTAGTCTATCTCTGCCATCATCATCTTTTTGCTTTCCTAGTCTATCTCTGCCATCATCAAGCCTCCAGTCCATGACCCAGGAGCATTTCTACTTAATCACCTGCAAAAGGACATGGAGCATCTTATCAGAGCTCTGGGGAAGGGGACAGATGACACAGTCACTGTCATTCACCTGCTCATCAACAGCCTCCTGGAACCTCACCAGCAACAAAAATGTAAGAAACAACTAACCTAAAGCTGCAAAATCATATATACTTGAATAAACATAATGGTACCAAAGAAAGGTTATCTGAATCTAAATAGTGTCCATCTATGTGCTGCAGCTAATTTTCTTGATCATTACTTGGTCCCTTCCATGCCCTGTGTTTCATATTACCCTATAACCTTCAGGTTGCAGTGACAAAAAGAGGAAGTGTGCCCTCTGGTGGTCTATAATTGAAATGATCCCGTTAATGTAATTTTAAGTAATTCATTGAGTGTTGTCTTTGCATTAGTATGACTACATGGATTAAGTGGATATGGTCATATAACTATACTTGTGACATACACTAGTAAAACAACATGTGGTAAATGCTGGATTCACTGAATTACTTTCCACTGTTACACTCTGCTGGTCTCCTTTTCAGGGCCTGTTCCTTATGACAATCATCTCTCCAACAAAGAGGCTAGAAACAGATGGGAGATGGAAATGAGCAATGCCATCATCGCACCACAGCTGAAGGTAAAATAAAACCATTTTGCTCTGTATTTGTTGTAAAATGGAACAAAGAAAGCACAAATAAATATGTGCTTGTTAGAGATCTGCCAATAACACGTTGCTTTCTTCTGTCACCTTTTCCTCCCTAGCACTTGGATAGACAGCTAAAGGAAGTGAATACATTCATCCGTGCTGACTCCCGCATCTCTGCCAATCCAATCATGAGGCTCATTTTTGGCGATCCTGGTCTCTTCTTGGCCTCACTGCCCCAAAACTTTGTAATCCATGGTTCTGCTGTGTGGAGCTGCAGGGACAAAGTTTCTATGCTGGCACTCGCCCATATTGTAGAGCAGAATGATGGCAAAGACACATTGCCTGTACTCTGGAGGTTTCTACATAGGGTAGGAGAACACTGACCAAATGTGCAAATCCTGTTAACATTTTTTTTTACATGTTAATGGCATATTATGACCCACAATGAGTGCCTATTATTCTTTTAGATAGCTACTTTTCGTCTACACTACGTGTATGCATTCTAGCAGCAGAACAAAAGATGTCAGTGTTGCAACATCAATGTAGTCAACGTTGTCAACATTGTTGGCCTGAAAAAAAGGACAATTCAAAATACATTTGAATATATCATGACTTTAGAATTCATCTTATTGCTTGATTAAAGGGTTGATGCGAAAATTTCACACTGAAAAGAATAGGTGTTTGGTTGTGCTTTAAAAAAAAAAAAAAAAAAAAAAAAACTACCTACACAGGTCTTACAGGCTTCAAAAAGTGTTTAATGTTTTTATTTAATGTTGTACAATTTCCAGAGATAATATGGGTTCAGTTACATAACACATTTTCAAATAAATTGTGTCTTTTTTTGAATATCACATGCTTTATGAGTGATTGAAGAGCATTTACTGATGTGTTTTGTTTCTCTTTAGGAAGCAGAGCTGCGACTGGTGAAGCACCTTCCTGACATCCTCACACTCCAGAAGGATCTGGTCAAGAAGTTTCAAAATGTCACTGAGCTGACACATGGCACCATTGCTGAATTCCTCCACAGTCAGAAAGGTAATGAAACCAACTGTCTACTCAAGTGGGTCACTCACTTACAGAAGAGATGCGCAGCTCCATGCAACTCCTAATTCCCTCATGATGTCATAGTAAAACAGCTGGCAACATACACTTTAAAGACCTACTTGCCAAGAAGTGAGTTGTTTTAATCTGCGGGGTGTAGTGCAGGCCGCATCTCAGGTTTGACGTGTGCACATTTTGAAGGAAATTTACTGATGTCTGATCTGTGTGCAGAGTCACTGAGAGCCTGGTATGAGAACTACATCAAAATGTTCCTGACAACTTGGAATCAGCTCAGAGTGTCTTTAGCAACGAACGGTAATTACAGACACTGCATACAACACAATCAGTTACTCTAACACCGGCCCATTGTGGCTTCCTGTAACTTGGACTAAAAATATTGTTGTTCAGGTGAGATAAAGATCCCAGTTGAGTTCTGCCAGGAGGACCTGAACCTCAACAGTGACTTCAAGGTGCTGTTGCCACGGCGACAAGGCCAAGGCCTGTGCTCTACAGCACTCGTCAGCTACCTCATTGCCTTGCACAATGACTTGGTGTACTGTGTGGAGAAACACACTGGAGAGGAGACCAGGTGGGGGTGCTCATGCCACATTTTTGTCACATGTAGCACATTTGTTTGTAATAATCCAGTTTGTGAACCTCTTCCCCAGATATGATATAAGAAATGATAATATAAGAGAAAAGATAATATTTTAATTATATAGCTAAAATGGGTCGAAAAGAAAAAAAAAAATCTTCCTTTTTCTCCCCCCCCCCCAGCTACAAAGTGAGCCCTGCAGATCTGACTGACCTGCATGTGATTCGGTATGAGATGGAGAGGGACCTGATGCCGCTGGTTCTTTCCAACACTCAGTACAGCATCGAGAGAGGCCAGGAGACAATTCATGAGTACGACTTGCTCAAGATCCAGCAGCAGATCATTTCCCGTTTCCTGCAGGGCAAACCACTCATCACTGTCAATGTGAGCTAATGAAAAGCAGAAGCAGTACAGTGGCTTTGCCCAAAAATCTGAGCAATTGTTAAGGCACAATTTTCCTCATGTCTCTATCTTTTCTTTTACCTCAGGGCATTCCAACACTAGTGAACAGACATGACCGCAATTATGAGATTATACTAAAGGATGTAAAAGCAAAAGTAAAACAAGTAAGTTGTGCTGTATACTGGGGAGCACACGGGCACTGGAATTCATTTATCACATATCAAGCATGTAGCCATAGACCCCCCTCCCCGACAAGTGTTCACAACCTGTGTCTGTGTGCCAATAGGAGCCTCTGCAGACTCGCACTCTGTTTGCCGTGGCTGGCGAGCTGCACTCCTACAGTGAGGTGTGTGAGGCCTTGTCTACACTGGAAGTGGCCCTTGGTTTCCTTGCCATGACTGGGGGAGAACCTCATATGCAGCTGTCCTGCTACCTGGAGGAGGTTCTGCGGATGGGAAACCAGATGGCTCCACATATCCTCAAGGTCAGCCTATCTGAGGCACTTGTTATTTTATCCTGTTGCTTACTCACCCTAACTTGTTATTTTGTTATACAAACAATTTGCCAAATGTGCCTCTAAGAGCAACTTCTTTGTTATCTTACTTTTAGTGCTACCATAATATAATTTTACTCCATAACTAATGAATTTTTTTATGCACTTAAAAGATAAAAAATTGTTTTGCCTGCAGGCCCTCAGCATGTGTTATCTGAAGCATTGTGTGGCACTGTGGCAGCTGCTGGCTTCACTCAAATCAGAAAATATGCTCCGCCTCAAGAGGGTAAGGCACACCACTACACAGATACAGAATTATATTATTTATTTATGTACATATTTATTTTGGCCAATTCCATACATTCCCTGTGTTCTTCAGGATCCATTTATGGGAGTCTCAGATCAGTACAGACAGGCTCTGGGTGGGGATGAGCACAGGCTACTGACTGCTTTCTTCTCGAAGAGCAGCGCTGACAGTTTCCTGCTTGAGTTGCACGAGTTCCTGGTGCTGGTCCTCAGAAAGCCCAACGCACCTGATACCTACAGGCCGGACTGGAGGTAAAACAAATTGCTATTTATTAATTTATGTTCAAGTCACTAACCCTTGCACAGATCAGTGAAGTTTTCAGTTTGAAGTAACTCTCACACCTTAAAGATAGGTAATAAGTAAGTAGTAAGTAACTTTTTTTTTCCTAATCAGGCTAGACATTTTTTAAATGAGAGGTAACAAATCACATTTGTGCAAAATAAAGTTTGAAGTGTAGAAATTACTCCAGACATGTAGCATTTTAGCTTTTAACAAAAACAAAGTGGATGTTATTTCATTTCCACTTCAGACTAGCTTGGCAGGACTTAGTGTACACTAGTACACTAGTGTTTTCTTTCAGGGGGTTAGTTGGTTGTATAGGCAAAACCACAGGCAAAAGTACATCTTATACTTTAGTCCTGGCAATATTTGCGTGTAAATAATGTGATAATAAATAACATGTCCATTCACTGTTTTCTATTAATATTTCTTCAGATTTTACATCTATACTTTTTTGATTTATGGGAGTCATTTAGAGGAATTGAGTAATAGAAATGTACACTATAATATGTATGGTCAGGTGTGTGCGAGTGTGTGTGTTTGTGTGTGTACGTGCGTGTTTAATAATTTCCATTATCACTGACTTAAAATGCATGGTTTGTCTCCGAAAGCTTGAAAGACACACTGCTGTCTTACATGGAGCGCAAAGACCTGGACATTCCCTGTGATGTAGAGGAGCTCTTCCCAGATGAAATCTGCCTGTCCCATTATGTGGAAGCCTGGAAGTTCATTGTCAACTTCAAGCAAGAGCGCAGTCAGAGGCAGTGAGGATGAGATGCCTTGTTTTTGATATCATTAAACTCCTCAGAAGAAGTTTACAATCATGAAAATCACTATCAAATGTTATGAGTGTTTGATTTATACAGTGTTCTTGACACGCATTATATAGAGATGTGCCTTTTTAAGAGCAGTAATATTAATCTTAATGGTGCTAGAGAACATATGTCTAGCTCATGTTTTATAGCTTGTGTATGAAGATGTAGATTTTTTTCTCCCCTTTTTGGATTATCTTTGCTTTCTATTCTTTTTTTTAAATATATATTTTATTTTCCTAATGTCAATGTTTCTATGCATCAACATATACAAGATTCTATATAGCTGAAGTCTTTGTGCTTGCACTTCATACATTTGCAATCTGAATTTGTATCTGTCCTTAAGAGGCAGAAAAAAAAATCAGGTATTCTACTCAGGTACAAAATGTGGGATAACTGACTTAAACTGCTAAATCTTTTCACTTTGCTTAATTCAACTTTTCCCTTTTTTAAACATTAATTAGTTATTTGTAACGTTAGTTAACTGTTATATGTAAGTGTTGCACTCACTTTTCTTCCACAATTTAGATTTTACTTAAAAGGCTATACAAAACTTTTAATTTAATTTAACTTTTAATTTACATTTATTTTTTTTTTGTTATTTAATTTTCTTTACACTTAAATAATAATCAGCATGTCTTAATAAAGCATTCCTGTTAACTTTGTGTGCTTGTTTATGTTTGGTGTATTATTAGAGATAAGAAGAAATAAATATTCCTGCCCCTCCTGGCCAACAATTGCATAAAATAACTTTCATTTGTCAAATTATTTGTCACTATATTTTACTGTCTCAAAAGTTCCCAGCTGCTGTTTTGGTGAAACTGGAATATTTGTCAGTCAACCATGAATTGGAGTCTTAGTCCAAAATCCTCTTGTCACTGTTTGATAGAATATTTTGCTCAGCAGGGGTTTGGCAACAAGTGATCAAATGTGGATGTGATGCACTTAGATTCACCCTTCTGTCTGTCATTTTTATGTCTGTATGGTGTTACCATTGGTTGAAAAGGGGAACACTCAAATTACAAACAAACAAAGACATTATCTCACTTCTGTGGTATCTGTCCACATGGGTCTTTTTGGTTTTGCTCCTCCAAATGTTTCATTTTTCTGTTCATTTTTGGTTCTCACAACAGTGACATTAAAAAAATGTAATAGCACTATATCTCTGAAAAGATGTCCAGTGAGGTGTGAAAAACTCATAGACAGGCTATGATTAGAACTAAAGAAATGTAATTGCCTTTTACTTGGTGTCCTCTTAAGAGTCACACCATGTATGTACAGTTGTAAAGACAGTGTTATTCAGTAGATTCTAAACAACGTACTACTGTAGGTCACAAGTAAATGACTTCATGTTTACAGGTTATATCATTGCCAAAAGCTCAGAGAGGCAGTCCATGATGGAGTGCTCAGGAAATGGCAGCCTGCCTAAGGTTACGTGACTTTCTGACCCTCTGCTGGTGGGAGTTCAATGTGTTTTAGATCAGGCTGATGGAAATGATAAGGACAAGACAGCCGCAAGACTGCCGCTGGACGGCTCCTTAATTCAATTTCCTCTTTACCAAAGCAGTGTTAAGCATAACAATGACAAATGGAAGCATGCGCCGGTGAAAGTAAACCATGCCAGCGACCACCCCTTGGGAGTCTGCAGTCTGTATAAATGATATCCATAAGAGCAGTCATAGACTGGAGGTTTTACTGTTTCCTTCAAAACCCATCAGATTTTACTTTATCACAGTGGCATAACGGCACATCCCATTATTATCATCATTAAACTATAAATCACATTCAGCCTTAGTTACAGTCATATATTTTTCATTTTTCATTTCAACATGGAAACCGAAGTTTCCCGTGAGCAGATTCCACCAGGCTAAGGTGATGTTGATGCCCTGTCCTTGCTGCTCATTAGCAAACCCAAATGTGGAAGTACTGTACAGGACTTTGATAAACACACAGACACACAACTAATGGGTCATGAGGAGTGATTTGCGCAACTCGTTCCTGTAGAACAAGCCTCACTGAGCAATTTCAATCACTTTTGCTTCCACTTCTGTAGGCTTTATAAACCACCACGCCAGAGGCACAAAGGGAAGGACACAAAGAGGCCAAATTCTTTTCCTCCCTCGCTGTTTGTTTGTTTTTTTGTCTTTGTCTCTTGATAAGGGAGAATTAGGGGACAAAATTACTGTCATGGCTTGCACTTAATGATATTCATGGGTGATGGACAGTTGGGATCAGGTCACGAGCATGAGGGTGTTATGATTAACAAAGCTGGATGTCTTCTTTTGATCTGTAGCTACAGTATGTTGGATTTCACTGTCCTGTCTGTCTTTTCACCACTTTTAGTGCTTCATCATCACACTTTCTGAGAAGAATTAGCTTCAATGGAGCAATTATAGATTACATTATGTGCCCTCCTCCTTCTAATCAGGACTGAAAAAAATTTAAAGTGTGTATTTGAAATTTATTCCCCATATTTAAGATGATCTACTTTTATTTTCAACCACAATGAAAACATCCTTCCCTGGTGGCCTGATGGCTGAAGACATGCTTGATTTGTGGCCGGCAAAACGCGTAATCCCACACTCCTGGTCCACTTCTTTCCTGTTGCTCTCTCTTCTGCAAACTGTTAAAGAAAGGCAAATAATAATGTCACAAAATAACATGTATAAATCCAGCAATATCAAATCTAGGTCAGCTGTCTGACTCAGTTCTCTTGCCTTTATATTTGTCTTGAGCTGTGTATCTGTTTGCCTATGATGCCCTTTGAACTTTGCAACTCACTGTGCCTTGATCTGTGGAGGAGCTTCCAACTTAACCCTTTGCAAAACAGCCTTGGATATTCATCAACTTTACACCTTGGGGATCCAATATCATTCACAGGTGCTGTCGCCAGTCAGACACTCTCAGGCAAAAGGGAGCTAAGATTTGAATGATTGCGGCATGAAATCAGCTCAGAAATACCCCCCGAGACCTCAGAAAGCACACCAACAGGCTACTGTATTTTCTATAGGGCAATACATATGCTTTACCGGCAGTCTGGGAAAATGTTTTCTTTAAATTAGCCCTTCAGGGTGCTGCTGTTATTGCATTATTATCAAATTAGTGTATTTTAATTACTACGTCATCTGAAATGTATGTGCCAGTAGGTCACGGTGAGGTGAGAGCAGAGACCCATGTCCAGACTCTCAGATTGCCCAGTGTGGTGTGGTATGTCAAGATGAGGGAGAGAGAGAGAGAGAGAGAGAAAGAGAAAGCACCTCAGTGAACACATCTGTGAATTATATTAGCTAATTGTGTGCACTTCTCCTTGCTCTCAACACTTGGGTTGTCCTCCAAACACAAGGAAGAAATTAAGAGCCCTGCTGCCATGTTGTTCTATTAAATACGTGAAGAGAAAATACAATTACTTGTTAAGTGGGAACCTACCACATGGGATTACGAGGGGCACAGCGTTTCAAGATTTCTGAGTGAGTTCATTTTTTGCCGTGTGCACGGACAGGTTTCCCAACAACACCATTTTGACATGTGCATACAGACAGAGAACTGCGGAGAACATGTCATAATTTGCATCTAAAATTAATTTTAAATAAAACAGTACAGTGAAAGAGATCGCCAGCTCTGATTAGAAGTGTCTTACCTTTGGTCGCTCCATCTGGCAGTGTCTCTATCTGACTTTTCTCAACAGAAAAGTTCCTGGTTCGATGGTGGAGCTTGGGAAGAACTTTAAATTGACCTGATTCATGACTACAGCTTGAATTTCAATACCAAACTGTCTGCTACAGGCAGACAGCTCAGCCTTTGGGTTCTGTAACAATAATACCACATATTGAATCAGATTGTTATGGTAAGATGAGAGGGTGTTTGAGAAGCTCAGAAATATGTCTAGCATTTCCCAAATAATAAGAAGCAAAGGCAAGATAGAGTTATGTTTCAGGTAGTGAGTTACATTTACATTGTGAGAAGCTCCTGCTGCTCTCACTGACTTTTCTTTTGGCCAAAAAGGTGCAGCATAATTTTGAAGGCACTGGACCCAGGCCAGAACTGCTCATCTGTGCTTTTTGTTTTGAAATATCTCAAGTCCAGGACACAAAGAGTCCGTACAGAACGGGTTTCTTCTGTGCTCTACTGCCAATGTCTTCTTTCTTTTGGTGATCATGTTTTCTATGAGGTCCTTTGGATTGCTGTGTTCTTTCTGTTTTTTCAGGATGATGTGGAAACCACTGATAGATATATGCATTGTATCGTCCAGGGCCGGAGCTGCTCCTTGTGAGTTCCTCTCCAGTGCATGGAGCAGTGTTTAATAAAGCACAGTTATCACTTTATCTTGATTTCATGTCATGCAGGCAAGTGGAGGCCTTTCCTGTCCTCCTACCAACTTGCCAAATTTCACCCTAACGGCAGCAGAAATTTTTGTTTTTTCTGACCTCTAGTGGTCGAATTTCTCAACTTCCAGCAGTGGTGTGTGCTTTATACTTCTCAATGTTTTACTCTATTTATTCCCTGCTTATCCCAAGTGAGTTTTTTTTTTTTTTTTTAACCTACCAACAATCTGTAACAGTGACTCAGGAGTTGGGAGGCTGGCACCCAGGCAGCTGCTGCTCAATCTGCTGCTCTTTAGCAGAACATCAGATGTTCCTACTTTCCCAGCAGGTATGTCATGAAGAATTAGCATTTCAATTCTGCTGCCTACGGGGCCAAGTCAAAGTGTGAGTGCCACATGCACACACACACACACACACACACACACACACACACACACACACACACATCACACAGAGGAAATAATTATCAGTGGACTGAAGGACAGACTTGTTCTACCCAGTTTCCCTCTTTGCCACTACTCTGATTATGTATGTGTTTGTCCCTGAAAGTCCTGACTCTATTTCTATTCTATTTCTTTCCTGCCCTGTGATGAATGGCTGTTCTTTAAAAAGGCTAAAGTGCTTGCCATCTTTATACCTCTAGGTTTTAGTCATAAATGCCACTTACTTGTTATTATATAAGATTTCCAGAAATGTGCCAGTTTTCATTATTGGAGGGGATTGGATCTTGTTGCATAAATCAAACAACAGAGTATCAATTTACATCAGGGCTGAGAAATGCCTGAAGCTTTTTTCAACAGAAAACTATTATTTGAAAGAGAGAAAACAGTTGCTGCCTGGCACACAGCAAAGAGTGTTATATAATACAATTAAATACTGTTCTCTCTCTCTCCTCCTTTGTCCTCATGTCTTACCCCCCCATTTGCTTTCGCTCACATTTCTCTTTCTTTCTTGCATCTCCCTTCATTCATTCTCTTCTACCTGATGTGCTTTGTTATCTGACGGCCTTTGGCTGTGAATAGATAATGACTGTGCTGAGGTTCTGTTTTCCATGGATACCAAAGGATTAGAGTGATAACTACTGGTGCCAGTGTTGTAACAAGCTGGGGAAGCCTTCCCTGAGTGTATGGAGGTGCTGACAGTTATCCTGTACAAGATTAGAGAACTTGGATTATGGACTGTTTTTCTCCACCTGGTGATGAGAGACTTGAATAAAAGGTTGAAATTCATAATGCCACAACCATGAGGAGCAGGACTGTCCCAGGTGAAAGTATTCCACAGCCTGTATATAAGTTATGAACATTGGTTTGTTCATTCCTCAAAATAGTGTTAGCTGTAGTTTAAGATACGCAGTGTTAGTTGTGGAAATGACGTCACTTTCTACCTTGACCTTTCACTTGGGTATTCCCTGGTGCCTGTAGAAGGTCCACATTTGGAGATGGTTCCTCTGCCTCCAACTAAGCTCTCCTGTGCTCAGGGCCCAAGCCGGTGTTCAGTTTCACAGTACCTCTCCTCTTGGCCCCAGCACAAATACACAACACCCTCTCCAATTGCACTTGATAATATTTATCCTCAATTATAATTCCACAGATATGGATTCTTCAGTGGAGTACAGTGGCAGCAGACAAAGCAGAGTGGCCTTGAGCCCCTGACTAGGCTGTGCTGAGGTGGATTCCTGTGTGAACCCTAGATAATTCATGTTCTCTTCAGCAGTGGGGCAAAATAAGCAATGTAGCCATTAAGAGCTCCAGTGCAATGGTGAGACTTGGCTGTATATTTGTCCTTGTGATGAGTGCATGCATTGCCATAGTGAAATGTGAAACCACCTAGAATACACACTAAGTGTCACATGTGAAGGTGGTCAGAGTTCAAATAAATCAATCCAGCTTTTTGTAAGCCGCAGCCTGGTCTACATCACACCCCCCCCCCCAAAAAAAAGTCAAAAATTAGTGTATTAATTAATAAAGAATGCCATATACCATGAAGCCATATATATATCGATTAAACTCATGTGCACAATGAATGTGTTTCAGCCTTGGTAAAGATTCCTCTAGCTAAAACTCTGAATGGAGACACCCTGGAGCCATCATGAAGATGAATAAAAAACCAAAATGGAAACAACACTACCAAACTGCTGGTTGTGATGAATATTCAAAGAGGTTTGAAGGGAGATGGGAGCCTCAAAGAGGTGAAAATGAACTGTTATGGGTAAAGTGAAGGAGATTACAATGTGAACATTGAGTTATAAGATTTTTCCAAGTTGCTGAAGAATATCTGCTCAAAGTGCCCAAGTAGCGTGCCCTGTTTACATATGTATATATAATATAGAACAACTTCAGCAAATCTTTTAGCTCAGTTTTTGGTCTCCATCTTCTTCATTTCGGCTTCATAAAGCATGTGACCTAAACATCCACTGAAGCTACTGCTCACTGCTACTGGTGCTTGTGTCATCATGTTTCACCTTCGTATAAAATGGGTTAGATGGTGCAGAATGAGGAATTGGATTGGTTTGGATTTGGTACAGGCCCTTGGTATGCCACGAGAGCAGTGACTGTGAACCAAAACTGCTAAGTTGCATGTTGGAAAACAAAAAACAATCAGCTGAAAGTCATGAAAGCAAAATCAAAAGCTATACCATGATCCATAGTTAATATAAACATATTGTGGCCACTATAAGGTTCAGTATTTTTAAGAAGTGATAAATTAATACATTCATATAAAAAAATGTGCCACTAAAAACTCAATGGCTCAAAATGGTCATGTTAGCCAGCGGTTCTTTACTACATATCATCAGGGGAATGTACATTGAATGTGATTGTGCAGGAGACTCATAATGTTGCATGCATTTTTGGCAAAAGCCCAATTTCTGTTGTACATAAAGAGCAATATTTAACTTGGCCAATCAGATAGTAATGCATCACATTACCTGTGGACATTATTGCCTCAAACTGTGGCACCTCATATGTCTTAAAATCATCTGTCTCATTTCTGGTCAGCCAACATTCAATAAAAGCTGGAGCTCTTATTGAGGATCAGCCTGTGATTTGTTGGTTGTCTTGGCTATTAGAGATGGCATCAGAGGATTGAGGATTGAGGATTTTCTAGCAGGGGAAGTCGATGGAAATAATGAGGGGAAGGAATGGCTGCCAGTCCCTGCTTTTTTAACCTGCACACACATAGAGAGATCTGTGTGTAATATTGTTGTTACTGGCAGAGACTATTTTGGGCAAGTCAGCACTACCCTGTGATGCCCAGGAACGACATGCGTGTCATTTCCTGCCAGAGGCAGTCATTTGGTTATTACTGCTGCTCACTGGCAGCCCACTCATGTTCTGTCTCTGATTTCCAAAATGAAACATGTATATTTTTCTTTTGTCGACAGCAGCAATATTTCCAGGCAAATCAAGATTGCGGTTCAACAAGGGTTGGGGACTTGAGTTCATAATGAAATGTATGAAATGCCTGAATCAGACCATTTATAAATATGCTCCAGAAGTGCTCTTGGCTTTGAAAAATAGCCTGTTTACTCTACCCTGTAATGCCCCATAGGATGGATTTCCAAACTGTATACATAAAGCTTGCGCAAACAATACAGACTAATTACAATGTATCTTGAATTACATGAAATGTAGCTGGTGATAACAGGAAGGTCACATGTAATTAAATGTTATTAATGAGTGTACTGACTAAAATGAATGTTGTTTGAACGTTTAGTATCT
Source organism: Rachycentron canadum (assembly GCA_038496675.1). Lineage (NCBI taxonomy): Eukaryota > Metazoa > Chordata > Actinopteri > Carangiformes > Rachycentridae > Rachycentron > Rachycentron canadum. Next base: position 3,486,333 of record CM076664.1, on the reverse strand, counting down.
AAAGTAAATCTGCTTCACCTTTCTTAACAAATGTGATTTATAGAATTCATTGGCCTGATGGGGCCACTGTCTGCTTAGATTACATTCAACTGTTCAAGAGACATGGTTCATGCGAAGTCTATAGCTCAGTTCCTCGTGGGTACAACATACAGTGACAAATTTAACAGTTTAAATTCTTTAGATTTTAACAAGCTATGCATTTGCATAAAGCAGTTAATGGTGTTGTCTGACAGATTCTCAATACCAACTTCACTTATAAAGCTTTTGATTGCTCTTAACACAACAAAGTAATCCAAAGAAATCAAACATAGAGTTTCAAAACATCTTCTTCAAATCATGTAACCCTCACATGATTCCATCCACTTTACTGGCAATTTATTTCACTTGGTTTCCCACTGTTTAAAAAAAGGAGACGGCAAAAAGCCTCTATAGGTAATTTCACATTTGAGAAGGAAAAGAAATGATATATTCATATGTTACCATAACTATGCAGATGACACACAATCGTACAGTAGAACTATAATCCCATGCAAGGTCTGAGTATGTGAATGGAACATGTCAATGATTGGATGTGCCAGAATTTAATCAATTTAATCAAAGACAAAACTGAAGTAATTGTTTTTTGGAAAAAAGGAAGAACGACAAGACAATTACAAAGTCAGCCTACGTCACATTAAGAACATATTGAGGCTTATTATGTCTCGGCAGGAGAAACTTGACAATTTAACAACTGTCATGGTGTGTTTACAGGTCTCTCTCACACAAGGGAGTCCTCATTAAGATGAATACAGTGAATTGTGTCTGTGCTGGATTATAAAGCACTGATGGGTTTGGGGCCAATGGTCAGGTGGTCTGGGACCAGTCTGCCTCTGTCCCCAGATTTAGAATTAAACATGGAGAAGGGTTTAGTTTTGTTTTTATGCTCCTCAGTTTCTGTTCAACTCTTTTACATTTTGTCTTGATGCCTTTGTTTTATGTCGAGCACTTGCAATTGCCTTGTTGTTAAGATGTGAGATGCAAATAAACTTGCTTTGCCTTGAAGTTTTAAAGAGGCAACTGGTTCTCCCTCACAGGGCCCCACAGCTGAGCATCAGTATTCCACAGCCATCAGATAGTTGGCTTGGTTGATAGCACAGCCGGTGGTGTGGGCTGTCAGCCAACAAAGGACTAATGGCTGAATTATTGGCCACAAGCAGCTGGGCCCAACAACCAATAGACACGATCACATGAGGGTGTGCGTGTTTGCACTCTGTACACTTCTGAAATCATAGTGATGGAAGAAGTGAAACAGTGAAAATGGCAGTGCTACTGTCTGTGCTGTAAAATTGCGAATACGTGGTGTGAAAGGAAACATTCAGAGACATTTGTGATACGGTGGGAGAGCAGCCCTGAGACGTCAGAATACACTCTAACTGAGCAGGAGGTGAGGATGGACCATGCTAGCTTCTTTGACCTCGGGGTCTCATGGTCAGCCAAGGGGTTTTGCAGTGGATAACAGCAATGAGCTCATAAAAATAACAGATACCATATCTAGATTTTGAGCATATAGCCTAATACAGCCGTTAAAAGCTGTTTATACTGTTGTGGTTTTTAAAGCCAAAAAAAACAAAACAAAAACCCTCACCCTCCTCTTGATTTTCAGCATTGATCAGTTGTCACAGCAGCTACATATTGTGTGTCTGACTGACTAAGACTAATGACCTGCTCACAGTGAAACAAATATACCCATTCACACAAATGTCAGAACAGAGGATTATCTCGAGGCAAACAGAAACACAGTTCATAGTGTCCTTTGTGTCTGACTGACTGAATAGGGTTTATCAGTTGTAATTCCTGGCGGCAGCTCGAAGCACAATGTCCATAAACTTCTCCAGGCTGAGAGGAAGAGTGGTGCTGGAAGGAGGAGGAACAGGTGATAACCTGGGATAGCCTCTCGCCCACGCAGATACCACCGAGCTGTCTCCGAGCTGTCTCCTAGCTGGCAGATATTCAAGGTCAACTCAGCCTGTGAAAGATAATTTGTGCTTTCATTAAGCAAAATGTGCAACTTTGAATTGGTATCTAATGGCGATTGATAAATAATTCATGGCCCTGCACACAAGTTCAAAACAGACCTCTGCGCTTCCATCTACATGGACCTTCTGTGCCTTTGAATCATCATTGTACCAATAAGAAACATAGAATTTCTGCACTGAGCAGCGATTATTTCCTCATTGTGGCTGATAGCAATAAGAATAACAATAGTAACACTGATAGCTATAATTGATTTGGTCTTCACACCATTATCTGTAGTTCACAAACAAAGAACAACCAAACAAAATGCTCCCCATGCAATTTGGATTTCCATATTTGTTTTCACTAACATCTTCACACATAATGGGATGGGGAAACATTTATTCCAATAGACTGTAAACATCAGATGATGGAATTGTGTCCCTTGTACCAATCAAACCCACTTGTCATGGCTGATGGACTTTCTAAGGGGATACATAACCATCAGAGCAAGAGCTTCTCCACACTTTTCCTATACTAGAACTGCACGTTCTCTGTCGACAGATATTGTTTGTCATACTCAGAAAAAAACACAACATTCATACCAGACAGCTTTACTCCTTTAAAGTTCCATATTATCTTTTGTAGTTGTAAAATGAATAACATACCAGCCTTTAAAGTATTGTGCATCCTTACTTTGAAAACAGGTTTAAGATTCCACAGAGAGGAGACGAGCAGTTTGTCATTACACCGACACATCAGTGGATCCTTTTCAATCCTCTGGGTCAAAGTAAGGACTGAGCTGCTCTATGAGTCAGGCTTACTATGTCAGACCTGACACGGAACCAAAATCTGTTCTCCCATGTAAATCTCTAACATACATTATACAGACGATCTGAAGAATAACATTAATAAATCTGGTAATGGGCAGGATGGAAGGGAAGGAGGCAGTTTGGAGTGAAAAAAAGGGAGACAAAAATCAAATAAGTATTGCATTTCCTTTTGAACGTATGGAGAAGCCTCAGTCTGCGCCTGCTTTACATCACTGTGTGATGACTTTACCACACTCCCAGCCCCCCACCCCTTTTAGACTCATCCATCTATGGGTCTTTAGTGTAGATAAGCAGACAATGAGGGATCAGAGTTCATGCCAGAGAGGTGTTTAACATACCGTCTCCTTTGCTGCATAGAAAGAGCTGCCATTTAATCACCTGTCACAAGGAGAGATGAACTGAGAGAGAGAGAGATAGAGATAGATGGGAGCTGTGTCATTCAGTTTGTATCCTTTTCTCATGCTTGCATAGGATTTATGTCCGCCATGGCCCTCTGTGCTGAGAAAGGATATTCTGTCGCTCTGTTACTACCTTGCAAATCTGTCATTTGACTAAAGATCTTAATATTTCAACAGGACTCTCCTGTCTGAGCTCAGACAAGCAGAGATTTATACCTATTCTAAAGTATACATCTCCTGTCTGCACTCCTTATTATCTTGATCTATGATAACAGACAATTTATCTCCCCATCTCTTATCACTGACAAGACCCATTCCTCCCGACACATGACATAAACCCCACAGTTCTGCAGCACATATGAAAACAAACAGAGGACATATTTATGGCTGTTATGATCAGAAAAAATAGGATTCTGTTGCTGCTTTTAAATCCAAAAATGACATGTTTATACACCATAACCAACCAACAAAAAGCATTAAAACATTACAAGCTATGTGTGCCTTGAGCTCTTTTAAAGAAATCATTCCTTGTTTGTCTCATTGTTGATTCTTCTCATTGTTGTTCTTTTTTGTTTGTGTCAGCAATAATCCATAAAGTAAGAAAAGTAAGTAAAACATCATTAAAATTGCTGATCTACCCTACATGTATGGAGCAATTCGCACCCACACATCTTAACTTGCATACAAGCAGTACACACATACAGACACATATACACATTGTAGACACACTCAGTTATTCCAAAGCAGTGGTTCATATTCCAGCTTCTATTAACAAACAGAAAAAAAAACATTTTCTCCTGTTTTTTTCAGAGTCTTTGTCTAGTAATCAGCAGAGATGTGGAAAGGTTGTTGATACTAATGCTGTATGGTGGAGATTTCCGACGCACTGCTGATGGACTGTTTGCTTGGACAGTGCTCCTGCGATTGAGAGGTGATGACGTCCAGAGGGAAGTTGTCAGTCAGAGTTGGCCGGTGCTGCCGGTGATAACAGGTGTGAATGTTTCACCGTCTCCATGTCTGTTGCTGAGCAGCATGGAAATGCACATGTTTAACAGCTGCTAGGGATTGTGTGTGTGCGCGTGTATTTATGTGTCTCCTAATGGTAGGGTGGTGGGACCAATCTCTCGGGGTGGAAGCCCCTGAACACCTTCTGCTATTTTCTGTGAGTCTGTCAGCACAGCAGCTCTTCAGGGTCTCTGTGCTCCAATATAGTGAACCAATATGTCAGCTAAATTCTGATCCTAAAGATGAGGGTAATAGCCTCAGGCATGGAGGTCCAGAGGTGACGGGAAGTCAGAGCACTGGTCCTGAACTCTTGTGCCACCCTTTATGTCCCCTATGAAAGTCAGTAAGCCGTGAAGGCGGCTAAGCCAACTTGACTTCCTCTGTGTTGGCCACAAGGAGCTCTGGGTTTTCAGCAGATTTTTGTAATATAGCTAAAACCTGTGGTTTTGGAGTGGCCTGCCATATTATCTGGTGCACTGGCTGAGCTCACAGAAAAAGCAACTTGAGCTCTATTCTGCGCAGATTGTGGTCTGTGGCCCTTAGCTTGTTAGTCTAAATCCAATGCATCGCTATTCATGACAGGTTATAAACAAATTAGTACAAAAAAAGTATTATCATTATATGAGAAGCTGATTTAAGACTTTTGTTAAATCAATCACAATCTATGATGTGAAGGTTATACCATATCTTTACCAAACACCTTATATTGCCTAACAGTCCTTAGTTCAGTCAGAGGGTGATTTCAGACCACTGGATCTGTGGACACAGTAACACTTAACACCGTTATAGTATTAGCACTGTGTTTGCCGTGGAAACTTCCAGTGGTGTATTGACACAGCATCTTACTTACCCAGTGGTCTCCAGCGGGATTCTGGATGCCTGTGTGATCTCAGAGACACCAGCTTCCCTGGTCATCACATCCTGAGGAATATGGAGGATAAGGGATGATGGAACGCCTGCTGTCACAGCATGGGACAGTATTAGGTCATCTGTTCTCTGTGGAACTCCTCCCTGTGCTCTGCCCTGCAGGGCTTGGCAGTGTCACGGTGACTGAGGTCTTTTTTTTTGTCTTTTCTCCTCATGTGTAAACCACTTTCATGTCTGCCCAGGCGTTACCATTAGCATCCGCCAATTTTTACATCTTTGACGTCAATATTTGGTTTTCTCTTTGATGCTATAAATGGCCCATTTGGTTTTCGCAAGGACTGTTGAACATTCATACATTATGCTTGGTCACATCCAAGACAGCCAAGTTAAGACAGACAAACTATAGTTTTGGTTACTTAAAATAAGTGTGTTTGACAGCAGAAGACATTTGTCTTGTTTCGTAACATATTGGCCAGCCAAAAGCCTGATCACTAAATTGCATGGTGGATAGATTTACTCTCTAAGCTCCCCAAAGACTGTATCCTCCAATCCATTCCCTACAGTGTTACCCGTTGTTTTCTAACTATTGAATAAGACACAGGTACTTGCACAGAAAAGCTGTATTTATCTGATGTTTTAATCTTAATTTTCCATGGACCTTGAAATTCCAAAGGCTTTTACTGACAAAGTATTCAACCCCCCCTTCAAACATCTGTTAAAATTTACCTTGCTGAAAACATTGGCTACACATTTAGCCATGGCTATTTCTTTTGGCTTTTCAATGGAGAAAATAATCATCCGTGTAAGCAAATTATGTGTCCCCAACAGAAATTAGTGGCATTGTTCAAATTAATTTAACACTTCTCAGAAGACAAATACAAAGAACATCTGCATTATGATTACCTGGGGGAATTTTACATTCTTTGTTGCACTGTTGCTGTTACAGGAACAGATTGAATAGACAGGAGGAATGTAGAAAATTGGGCCTTGGAGCTGAGATGTAGCATCACAAATTATACTTACTTTCACTGACAAGCTAGAAAATCTTAATGCTCACCTTTATCTTGGTTTTGTACTAACTGAAGAAATAACCTGCAAATGCATACTACACACTATATAAATGCATAAAATACTTTCTGGTTGAATTTGTCTATTCATACAATATAATTTTTTTTTTTTTTCAACAAGAGGTCTCATTTAACAACTATAACAAGCTGAGTATCTTCTTTACTGCTTTGTTGCTAAATAAAAAAAGTTGTTTTTACTTTCCTGCAGTACCCTTGCTGATCTAGTGATGGCAATCCAGCTCCATTCAAACAGGTATAGAGGAACTGCTTCACACATTTTTAAATGGGCTTCTGTCCCAGCATGTTCAGTCCAGGAAGAGGAGAATTACAATAAGTTATTAAGATGTATTGGCACCAGATGTGCCCTGCCCCTATCCTACAGATGAGGCAAAGGGGTGCAAACACTAATTGGCCATCTGACCAGCCAACATGGTTCATAAGCAGTCATTAACACATGCACATATGAATACATACATTTGGGCAGGCACACATGCATTTCTGTATAGACTCATATCTGCAGTTTGGACTAATACACGCTGATTTCATCCACCATGATAAGAGTAATGCAAACATTTTTAAATATATGATTTATCTATGGAGTAAATACAATGCAAATAACATTTACACAGTTTTGTATAAAGAATTCAAAATTTAATATTTTTAACCTTGTTCACTTCAGATTTTTGTGGAGACTTTGGGGCAATTACTTATAAAACACAAAAAAAATGACTGAAATAATCCCCTTTATCTCACAGAACAACAACTCATTTGCTCTCATTTGTATCCACAGATTGAGTTTAAGAAAGAGCTTTTAAGTGTTTGATTCACCACAATTTACATAACTGTGGAAAACTATCAAATAATTTAATTCGCAATAAAACACAACACAAACCTCAGCCTTGAAAAATCATGTCCATCCCTCTTGGACACAATGTTGCAGAGGGAGTGCTTTAATATTGAATTTCATTACATTATATGTGTTTCTGCTTTACTGGTCACTGAGGTTCTCATGTGTGAATATACTGCACGTTTGAGTTTGTTACTGGCCACACACATGTGGTCGTTTCTACAACTGACAGCAGTGTGGGGTGAGAGGTTATCAGGAAAAGCCCTTTTCTTCAAGATGATGTCAATGATAACCTCTAACAGACTGAATGAGGCCCCCTTCAATATAAACAGCTAAAAACAAATTTCCCCATCATGACACACACTTTTAAATTTTTTTCCTCAGGCTGTTTATGTAGATCTTCCACACTCACTTTATGTTTGGGATGTGTTCATTTTGCATAATGCCTGCTGAGGTTGTCCATCAACCTGCAGTATCTGGGTCTGATCACCACTGAGGTTGTACCTGTCAAAGTATCCTTTCACAGGATAGTTAACCTCTAGCTGCTCGGTTGCTGTTCTCCAAACTGTCCAGCCCTCTACACCAAAACCTTTTGTTGTTCAAGACTTGCAAGTCTGTTGCGGTTGCTAACTGCCAGAAGACTGGAAACGCACAAATAAACAGATGTCTGACCATTTTAACTGCCTGAACATCTTCACCGTCTGGCGTAGATTGTATGCACAGCTGTACACGTCTTTTTAAAACTGGACAAAGGCTATTATGATGTTGTTTGAGATAGATAAAAACTAAACTGAACATGCTTTTCTTAGCTACCTGTGACAGTCGAGGACACACACCAGCACCTACAGTTGGGTGTCTTTTAGTGCTTTTTGTTGCGGCCCAGTTTCTCTTTATTTGTCAATAATAATCTGGTCAGCAATGGAGAAGATTTAAAGACCTTCAGAAAAAAAACAGATGAAAACAACAATAAAAGAGGTATAAATGATGTAATTTAATGCACTATATACAGACTAAGACAACAGAAGCACTAAACTAAACATTGCACATTTACACTAGTTTTAAAAGTATTATCAGAGGCTTTTGTTGGATTATTTAGCATCTTAATGGCTTTCCTTAAACCTATAGAGGTGCCATAATTTGAAGAGAAACAGTTTATACTAGTGTTAACAAACAGTAGAAGAACGGCTTATGTGCACCAACACAACATTCAGGACACTCAGCAGGACATCTTTTTTATTGCTCGTAATATGGGCTAAAATCATTTGTTCAACAGTAGTTGAAAACCTCCTCAGCTTCTAGCAGGCAGGAGGGGGCTGAGACTTGGCCAGTGTTAAAACAGCAATGTGGGCCCAAGGTGCCATTAGTGGCTGTGGAGCAGCTGGAAGTGATTCCAAAAACATGGCGAGGAGGAGGCAGTTTAAAACCACATGGTTTCAACTTGGTTTTCACACTGTTCTTGGCAATTTACAACTAATAGCTTCACGCAGCCTGATTGTGACTTTGTTTGTGTTCAACAAGAAAGACAACAACGATGACTGAATTGAAGATGTGCGACCATGGTTTAATGCACAGCACAGCAGCACGGCTACTGTATCGGAGGTGTTAATGGGCTTATGGAGGGTATATGATCCCACATGGAGAGTGACGGAAGGCCATCTGCTTCCTTTCTCTGACCCAGAGAGAGTTTGTTTTGGGTGATTTTGTTGTAGATTTATCACAAGTCAGATATATATTTTTTTTCCTTGGAATATCACTTTTGTATGTAGCACTCACATAAACCTGAAGATAGCAAAGCAATAGCTTTACTAGTAAAGGAAATAACTTTATAAATCTAGGTGCTGAGAGCATTAAAAAAACATTTATCTTAGCTCTAACTGATATTCATATATGTTTGCATATGTATTTCCAGAAAAATGCACAAAATTGCTAAACAGTAAACAGTGTATATTTGGATGAAGCACAAATATACCTTAACCATTTTTAAAAAGCCAGATTTTGATGAGCATTTTTTCTCTGATACGACCTCTGTGCATCATCTCACAGTCTTGTTTTAGTGGAAAGCACCTAAGCAGTCTCTCATCTCGAGTCTTTTGTGCTTGGCTGTCTCTCATACAGTAGAGAAGGTAGACAGGCCTGCTTAAAAAGCCCACCTGAGTAAACTTCCTGTGCTATCTGCTCTAATTATGGGATTATCCCTCAGGAATTCTTATGAGCACGGCAACACACAGCATACACACAGACACAGAAACACACACACACACAGAAACACACACACACACACACACACACACACACACACACACACACACACACACACACACACACACACACACACACACACATACACACTGTTGGTTTTTGCATGGAATTTATAACATGCTGTAACAGTAAAAAGGCAGGTTTAATAAAATATTAATAACAGTTCTAAAATTACAGGCAGTCTTTTTTAGATTAGTCAACATCTGGGCCTTCTTTTAATAAAATAACAGCATATCTGCAAAATACAGACTTTGTAATGGAAAATACATTCAGACTCATCCTTTAAATGGCTATGTACAACCTCTGAATGCACCCCACTCTGCTGGTCAAAACTAAATGACCATTATTCAGTGTTAAATTCACCAGCTCTAATAGGCTATGAGTAAGATTGAATTTATCAGATTTGCAATGTTATTATCCAATCTAAAGTAAGAATATTTTCCTCTGAGTTTGGCCCAACTCACAAACAGGCTCTCACTGTAGATTGAAATGAGGGCGGTACGATGTCAGCCTAATCAGCTTGTTGTTTCCATCTCTTTGAAAATAAATGGTCCTAATAGCACATAAATGTACCCTGTTTTGTTAATAGCTGAACTGGCTATTTCATCCACAGGTCAGAGAATTAGTTCAGTATCTCTGTGATGTCTATCTTGAATGTTTGCAGTCCATTTGCACAAGGTTACAGTGATTAAAGATCCAGAGAGAGAGTCATACATTTTAAACATTGTTCTCTGTAACGCCAGAGCTCAAACCTTGCCAGTGATTGTGTCACCAACTATAACTATCAGATCGTAGAGTCCAAATACTTCAGTGATTTCAACTCAGGCCATTATGCTTTTAAACCCACAACAGAATGATCGCAACATAAAGAAACATATGCCATCTATTGTTCTGTGGTTGGCATAAATACTAGTCATTTTATAGACTATTTGAACAATGGAGAAATTATATGCCACAAATATATGGGAGCACAAGCACATACCCACATGTGTACATGCCAGTGCACAACACAAACACACACACAAATATGTTTCTGGTTCATTAATTTCAGTGCCAGGTCCACCGTGAACACTTCTGTTTTCCTCTGAGTCCTCAAAGCATAATGGCTGTGATGCATTGCTTTAGGGGTGTCTTTCTTTAGTTCTGTATGAAAGCATTATAAAAGCTCCTGACTGTAGGTATTCAAAAATCAGAAAAGCCTCACATGAAATGATTTTAAATTTATCAGGCTTTCTTATCAATGGGGCACTGGACCTCCAGGAGTGAATGACTGACCCACTGCATCATCTTGAAGGATGTTGCTAGCGTAGGGCTAATCCTCAGGGGCCTGTGTTATAACCAGACCATATATTTCTTTCTCAGAAAAGCCATGCTGATTTACATTTATGGACCATGGCAGCCTTACTGTATACAGTCCCTCTGCATCAGTAAAAAAACAGACTTCTCCTTAAAAAGGGCAAATGTTTGTATCTCTGGCTTCAATCCTTTTATCATATCCCTGTCAGCACATATGAAACACAGAAAATATAGTGTAGTAGTAATAGTAGTAGAAGTAGTATGTATATATACATGAAATTAACTATTTAGATTAGATTCTCAGTTGTACTTTTATAGAAATATACATTTAATGTATTTGCTCATATATATTTTTCAATAAACCTTTTATAGATTGTATGCATAACTTCCTGTGCAAAATTCCAACACATGCACAGGAAGTTATGCATACATGCATTTTCTTCTGTGTGCCTTGAATATGTAACAGAGAATTCACCCTGCATACTTGCAAGCTGTTTTAAGTGCATGATAAACAGTTTATTTTAAAAATATCTGTGAAAAAAATATAAAAATATAGACTTTATTTTTCAAAATAAGCTTGTAGAGGTTTTCCTAGAAATTTCATATATTTTCAAAATTATTATGCATTTATGTTCTCTGTTTTCTCCTGGTACATAATAAATACTGTCCTTGTGGTAATGGCTGAAGGGAAAATAATTATTATTGCCGGTCAGTCAATTCAAGGAAAATTGCAGGTTAGTATGTTATACTTTTGTATATGTCATTCCAACTGCCAAGAAATGAATCATTTGTCTAGTACATACTGTGAAGATTTTTTTCATAAAATGTGGCTTTTCACCCAAATAATTATCTAGGTAATACAAGTTTTAACAATAACCCATCTTATTGTGATATGGATACATACATACATACATACAATTACAAACATTACTCTCACATGTCCACATCAATAGAGGGTCAGGGTGGCTGAGGATGAGGATCTGCAGTATTGCTTGTGGAGGGGGAGTAAGATGGGGTAACAGTGTGACGTGTGTCTGTCATACTGGCAGTTTCCTGGCGTTGACTAGTTTCTCCGCCACCTGGGGATGAAGGGATATTTACAGAGCGTGTGGGGCGGATGGAGCGAGACTAGAGGGTGGCCAAGCACCCTGGTTCCTGCCTCTCGCACGCATGTGCAGGACCTTCTGTATTTTTAACATGTGATGTGTTTGGTGGAGCGTATGGACGTCCAAATATTTTCCTAACTGATTTTCTGTCAGCAGCTTTCTCCAAATTATGCATCTGATTCATTCTGTCATGGTTGAAAAGGTCCTTTCAGTGTAAGTGCAGGCTAGTACTGACCAAACTCAGCTTCAGACAGGAACACTAAAGACTTCTTTTAAAATTCTGCTGATTCTTATGTAATATTATGTAGCCTCCTTTCAAAGGCTGATGATCAAACCCTGGTTATATACAGTAGTTCAGTTGCATTTAGTGCCCAATAAAAACACTGTAAACAGCATAAACTCAAATCCTTGACTCACTTTTTCTGGCATTAATGTGGATCGCAGATTGTTGAACACACACCAAACCTCATTCTTTTACTGGCAGCGATCCTTTCTGTATTGTTGCTAGGCAGATCTCAAATATTTAACCTTAGATTTATGTAGCCACATGAAAAATCTCCTTAAACGATGTGTAGGCTGTAAAGATGACAATCACAGAGAAGTGCTTTATGGGTGTGTGAAGTGCAAGAGCCAGGCAGGGAGATGTATTTCACTTTAATTTCCTCCACAGACAGCAGCCGCCACAGCCCTGGCCAGGCATATGCTCTCAAGGATGTTATTGCTCCACTTTCACAATCTGATACTGTAAATGATAAGAAAAATAGGGAGAGTCTTTTGGCAGTGCACTGTATCAAAGCTGTTAAAGTGGCACTTTAACTTCTAACATTAGATCTCAGAATATATATGTATCAAATACTGTAAAAAGCAAACTGCAAGTTACGATTAAATTATCCCCAAGGAAGCAAAAGTGTTTTTGAGAAGAATATATGAACATATGTGAATAAAATTAACATGAACTACCTACATTTTTGTCATCTTTTCTGATTTTCCTGGGATGTCCGTGCAGAGCAGTGATATTGAGGGTCTCACTGTGATTTGAACACAATGATGACTTCAGTGGCCTTAATTCCATTGTTAGAGAAAAGGAGTGGGTCATGGCCCAATGCCTCCTCCATGGATGACTTAAACATTTAATTTATACAACAACTCAACCTTTCAGGCCACAAGAAGACATGTTGGATTTTTTTAAATCTAAATACGGTTATTCGTTTATTATTTATGACATTTATGATATAAGTTTAATGCAAGTATCACTTGTTGCCATAATTTTTGATAAATTTGTATGATTGGCTGTAGACGTGTTACATCATACTTCCTCTTACGTTATTGATACAATGGCTGCCTTCATACTTAGCACCAAATTACCACCAAATAGTTCCCAAGCAAAAGGAAACAAACAATATATTGTGCTTTCTCATGAGAAAAACTTTACAAGTGTTCATAGTGGATTGGCAATCTGTTTTTTTTTTCAATAGAAAAGAGGTGTTTAGAAAATAGGTGTAACCATGCTGGGAAAAAGATCACATCTGCTGTCGTTAACTGCAGCACAGAGATACTGGTTGTAGCACTGGTTGAAAGCAAGAGCATGCATGTTGCCAGCCGTCCAGGATTATTAGCCAGGACACTGAGTAGTGAATGTAGCAATTAACGCGCGATGGAGTGGTGTTGTCAATGTTACGAGGTGAGTGACATGAGGCAGACCATGACTATAACAGGTGGAAGCAAAGGTCAGGAGGGAGCAGGTTTCTGGAAAAGGCTATAATCAAACCTGTAGAGCAGGAAAGGAAATTTAATTTCCTAACTGGCCACTGTTAAACTCATGTTGGCTACTTGCGCAGTAGCCAGAAGTTACCAGGCTACCAGGGTGGGTTTGGGGTGATGGAGCTCCACCAGGCTACTGCATATTGCAGCATTCTTGAAGTCGGCAATTTGTGTAGCTTCTCTTGCTGTTATCCCTTTACAAAAACAAAGTTAAAACCTATTACCACTTTGCATCCCTAAACTGTCCAGTAGATTTAAACATGGTGGATTTTTTTCACTTATATAACCCAGGTCAGAGAAGTCTAACATGTTGGTCTTCACAGTTCTCTAGAGACCTGTATGACTCTTTTGTCCAGTATGTTAGCTGTGGCCTGCCCTGCGTGTCTAGACAGAGGAAAAGGGAGAAATATCTGCCAGCATGTTCTGTAAAAGGACTCATTCTGAGGGGAGAGGGAGTTTAATTGCTTTTTCCTTCCTGATAACCTCTTATTAACTCTGACATTTGCTCTCTCTTGCCAAAAATCAATATAGAATTCATACAGTAAATACTTTGTTGGAAAATAAAACAATTGTGGGCAATTTTAGATTTATGCCAGACATTTTCCAACATGTCACGGTCTGCCACATTGGTCACCAGATGTGACTAAGCTCATTTATTTTGAAAGAGAGACAGAAAATGTGTCATCTAAACATGGTGCCTCACAATGAACGACTTTTGGTTGTTTGACCATTTAAAGTCCTAGATGTCACAATTTCAGCCAAATGAATGATTCCAGTGTTTTAAAGAGCTGATGGTTAATGCAGCTCTAATTTTCCTCTTCATCACAGTATCAACGACATCTACGCACCAGTATTGAAGCCACAGATTGTTTTAAAAGTGTGCAAAGGAAAAAGTGAAAGTAGCTCTTGTTAAAGTCATCTCACTGTGTGGCCTGAGGATATTAAATGACCACAGAATGAACCTGAACATGAAAATAAGAAACACAAATCATAACCATCGCTGATACAGTAAATCAGCTCATAGCTAATGTGATCTGAATGTGTCAGTGTTTTCCTCATCCCTGTCACTAACGTATGGCGAGCTCAGCCAAGCCAGACAGATCAACTTTCAGTTATTACAGCGTTTCAGATGACTGACAGACTGAACAGACCTTGTCCTCCTGCCTCCCTCAGTCTCACTGGCTACTGAGCATCTCCTTAACCGGGCCTTTCGCGGTGTTAAACCACTGGCTCAGCGAGCCAACGCGTCATGGCTGGCAGTGGAGAAAAAATAAACAGCCTTGGATTATGATAATTGGTTGGTCAGCTCCAGCTCAAGAGCGGCACTGAGGACATGCTCAATTAATCAACTGTTCTGCTGAAACCTTTTATAACGAGCACAACAATAACCTTTTAACACATGGGAATCATTTTCCTTAATTAAAAACAGAAATAAATACTGCCTTATGACAACAAAACCACTCTGGTTGTTATACACACTTCAGCCAACCCCTCAAGATTTTTCTAGCTAAGTCTGGGGTAATCAAGTCAATTGCAAGGTTCTTTTTTTTTGTATAACTCTGTCTCTGTTATCTTAATTGAACCTTGCTACCTTTAAAATATACCGAGACATTCAAAAGACATAGATGACTCAATACTGGAAAATATATTGTGATATTAGTGTAGCATTTACGATGCGACAGTAAAGTAAGTACAAAGTAAAATGATCACGCAGGGCGAACAAGGGCGAGAGAGAAAGCTATACAGCATGTTTAACAAATACAATACATAATGGCACAAGGAATTGTGTGCAACATTTTTTAGCTTTGTTTGTTCATTACAAACCCTTTAATCTCTCTCTCAGGGTGGAGCTGTTGGCACTCAACCATACTGTGCATGCCAGCATATCAACACAATGATCTCACAATGTCTAAAAAAAAAGACGTGGGATTAGTACTAGCAACTCTTTCTTTCCATCAGACGGAGAGTATTGTGCATCTGGATTAAAAACAAAATTTGGTCATAGGACTTTTTAGCCTTGTTGTTGGCTCGATGGTAATGCAGGTCTGTTGGTGGGCTGCTCCACCACTTTGGTCCTGAAAATATCTTCACAGCTCTTGTATGGATTGCCGTGACATTTAATCTTAAGATTTTGGCGATCCCCTGACTTTTCCTCTAATGCCACCATGAGGTTCACATCTGTGGTCCTGAGTAAAATGTTTTGACAACCATCGGATGGACTGCTAGAGGCTAGAGGCTAGAGGCTAAAGGCTAGAGCCAACACTGGGTCAAAAATGTCTATTTTTTCCCAAAACCTCTACTGCTAATTAGTGCATGTTATCACACTAAACTGAGATAGTGAGCATTATCTGCTCTACAATAGTGTGTTAGCATTGTCATGAGTATATTTACATAGTGCTGTTAGCATTTTATTCAAAGCCCTGGTGTGTCTTTTTCATGAATGAATTCATCATAACGGAGCTTTTAGTTTCTCTGGAGGTGTTGCTGCTGTTTTGATTACGTATGCATGAAATTGTGTTGCTGCAGAGATGCGAGATCAGTCTTTCTAGGTTTGTGAGGACTTGCTCACCACAGACAAAGTCGACAAAGTCTGCCCACCATCAAACAGGGCTGCACTGTCTAAATAGTTCATGGGACATACTGATAGCTGTCACTACCCCTGTCTGCAAGTTATATGTCACTTTCCTTTTTCTGTCTCACTATTTCCTTTCATTCTTTTTCCTCCTTTCTCAATCAATAAAAAAAAGAAAAAGACACTTTTGAAAGAGCCTCTCTCACTGAGACTATTGCTCTACAGAGTGACCTGGGCTGCTGGCGCTGGGCTAGTTTAGAGCGGACTTTGGGAGGAGACAGACTGTAATCTCACCCTTAATCCATTTTAATCAACAATAACACACTACCTCCAGTCCCAGGGCGAGGCTGCATAGCCTTTCTGAGCCCCAGATTTACATTGCAGTGAGGCAATGCTGAAATATGGCTTTGATTTATTCAGGTTTTATTTGGCACAAATTGTCTGAGTTACAGATCACATAGCTCAGCCGTTTTTCCCCAGGCGTTAATAAGAGAGTGCCTTGAGATGTGCTTAATTGCAAAAGGTTGATGTCACAGGAGCGTTTCAGCCATTTCGTCTACTGTGGCTGCCTGACTTTTTCTAAATGTACTTTTAAGAAAGAAATTACTTTTGATAACTTATTCAGATGTTGACTAACTTTGGACTCCATCTAACAGGTATTATAGAATCTGGAGAAACATGTTTGGGTGTGTGAGATTTGATGTTCCATGGGCAGTGTAATTTGAAACTGGTTGAAATGCCAATCACTGAATTATTAATATCTTTCTGTAATTTTGGGTTATAGCACATTTACCATCAACAAGACAGCTGCCTGCCCTTGTGTTTTAATCTTAAATACCCAATACAGAATATAAATATGATTCTAATTATTTAAAGAGATACCTTCACGGTGGTAATTCTGACACAATTTCATTTTGTCGGTAAGACATTATCTCATTTAACACTTTGAAGCTGGAAGCTAATACATTCCGTGTTTTAATACAATAAAATCAACCATGTTGAAATAAAAGAAGAAATTCCAAATGTTATCTATCCAGTAACACCTTGCTTTCAGACTAATCGCCTGATACCCAATCAAAGCGGATATATCTAATGTGAGAGATCAATCCTTCGCCAATACTAAAGACTAAACACTGGAACCTGGAACAGCCTGGAAGCTTTTTTTTTGACACCAATAGACACAAATAATTCTAAAGTGAAAAGTGGTTGGAGCTTCAAAAAGTAACTAAGTGGATCTTTGAGTTGGATTATTTGGATCTCTATTAATTAAACCAG
Source organism: Rachycentron canadum (assembly GCA_038496675.1). NCBI lineage: Eukaryota > Metazoa > Chordata > Actinopteri > Carangiformes > Rachycentridae > Rachycentron > Rachycentron canadum. Next base: position 3,469,055 of record CM076664.1, on the reverse strand, counting down.
TCTCATCAGCTGCATAAGTACTCACACCCTATGACACACTGACTTACTGTATTTTTAGTCCAGACTCAGCATGACTCTCTTAACAGTACACACAGTTAATTACACTTGCTGAAGTTGTATCCTTCCCCATCTCTCCCCCATTAAAGGTCCCATCCAACTCTGACAAGTGCCCTCTTTGTTCAGCAAGTCTCCTCCAAGTGACAGGATGTGTTAATATCACTTGGTTGATTGGATGCGATAAGTCTTGCACACTGCTGATTTTTTTCTTGTGTATTCAGGCCTAGTGTCCAGCAGAAAGCTCTGCCTGCATCTAAATCTCTGCTCGGCTGGCTATGAATTGGCCTCTTTGTCTGTCCCCACAGATCAAAATCATCAAGGCCAACGCTGTGCCCTTGTGCGCTGTCGCCATGGGAACGGGGACGGCGGCTGCCAGCAGTTCGCTGTTTGCTTTGGCTGGAAATCAAAGCGTGAGTGGAGGTTGGGATTGGATGGGGTAGAGTGGGAGGTGATGTGGCTTGACGTGGGATGGTAGAGGTGATACAGCGTCTTGAGCTACACCGTGGCTTTGTCCCCCCAAACAGGAAGCCACAGTACACTGGTGCTCCCTCAGGAAGCGGATCAGGTTTTCCTGGCCACCTCTGCCCTGTCATCAACCCTACATGCTCCTCCTGATCCTGACAAGATCTGCATGTGTCATAGCCTACAACATGACCCCACCCCCTGCAAACTTTACTAAACCCCCCTCACTCAATTTGTTTACTTTGGTGCACATGGCTCAAACCCTTGAAAACAGATATGTTGCGGTGTTCTAAATGTGACAATATCACCCGCCTCCCAAAAATCAATAAAGCCGCTGTTCACAACCCATAGCCGATTCACAACCCATTAGCTGATCATGTTACAGGACTGTACCACTATTCTGTTGCGACTGACAGGTACGCTTTTGTTATCGTAGAGACGGCTAATCACATGTGAAGCAACCGAAAGCAAACAGGCTATTATATGCCAGAAAACCACACTGTTGCTCTTTTACTCTCCACAGGATCACCAGGAGAATTTCTTACAGAGAGCAGATCGCTTACACTCAGTAGGTAGTTTATTAGGTACAGTTAGTATGTGCCAATTCATCAGGTGGCAAATTTGAATGTGTATTTATCGTCAGGTCCGCTGTACAAATAAAGTTATCTTGGTTTGTAATTTTTGTGGGCGGAATTTCATATTCGATGGACAAGGCCATTTATCACTGTCAGAGCCACGGCTCACTTAAAGGCCCTTCACCAAAAGAAATCCTTGTTTTGACAGGCGTTCTGGAGGCAGGCACAGCTGAGGCTGGGACCGGCACCGTAGGGGGTCTCCTGGCTTACAAGGGTCTGACGTCCCCAGGCCCTCTCACGTTCAGGTGTAAAACCCTTCGGCCAGCGCAGCCAGGCTAACATCGCTTGGGACTTTCAGCGCCACACTGTCTGCCGCAGCCCCCAAGCCTTCCTGACTGCAACCAAAATAGAAGCAACCTCACATCAAGACGTGGCTTCACAGCTAGCATATAAAAATCTGAATATTCAAAGGGATTTGAAAACTCATCCATCATTTTTTTCATACTGAAACAAACCTGATTTGGCTTTTTTTCAGTAACTCCACCAATGATTTTCATGTTTTAATTTTTTAAGTTGGGCGGTGAATTAAGTATGTTGGGTGGGCAAACTCAATCACAGATCATTTATATTCTAAATGTCCTCTGTGGTTATTTCAAGCAGAGAATGAAACACTTGTTCTCTTTATTTTGATAGTTTCGTTCAGTATGTGGAGGGATCACACCTGATGTCACAGTTCTTAAGTTAGTCCATTATTTTTTGTGGCTGTATGTTGAAAAAGTCATAGTGAACATAGTGAAATGTTCTTTTTTTCACACATTGTAAAACTGTTGTGTCAAAGTTTTCTACAGGGTACAGGTGATGCCTTTTATGGCCCCATTATCCCAGATGATCAACAGATGATTCCCCATACCATTCACCTCTGTTTCCTGTTCAGCAGCACAGTGGATATCAAAACCACACATGTTCCTTCAGTGCTGCAGATTCCCTGTCTGGGAATGACTCTCTGAGGGTCAAACCTTGGTTTCTTCCTCCTCTTCCTGCTATTTGCAGGTCAAAGGCGACAGCCTGCTGGAGAGGGGTTTCCCACAACAGCTCGGATGGATTCACACTGAAACCTACATTGAAGAAGACCAGTTGCAACTTTTGTGCCTCAGAAAACAACAAGGTAGATAGAATCTTGTGAGGGCGTGCTGATACATAGAAGGTTGTGTTTACTAAAACAAGCTGAGACAGAGAGGATTCATAACCATCATTCAACCTCAGGAGGAAGTGAGCAGATGCCTAAGGAAAAAGAATGCAGATGGGAGGGAAAATAAGAAGATATGTCTCATTGGGCCTCATGAGAAGTTCGGCATGTAATCGAAAGTATATTGTCATGACAATATACTGTGTAAGTTTCAAATCCAGCATGTTCTCTGAAAATGACTTGAATAGATTGTTTGACAGATGAAATCAATCAGAAATAAAACCCCTAAGAATATTATGAATAAGTAGAATTTGACTGGATCTCAGAGCATTTTTCTATGGCCTCATTAGTGTCACAACTGATTTCCCCTCCGATATTGAGCTCAGGTCTCCTTGAGGGACCCCTGTACCATGGAAGCGGATCTGTCGAGTGGAGTGATGATGATGGGAGCCTTTTGACACATGTGTACTTTTACAGTGAGAGGGCATGCATAATGCATGTGGCTTTAACCAAACATCCAGTGCCTGACTTTACTGGGGTGTTATCTGGTGTGTGACTTGGGCTCTCTTCCTGAGTGGGATGGTGTATCAAATTCCTGGAGGCCCTGCTTCCTCCAGTGTACACATGTAAATACTCACAGGCTGTAAGTGTGTGCACACATATACACATGGAGGACAGCGCACACAAGTATAATCATATATTTCCCAGCTGACTAAGCACCAGATGTTGTGTTGCGACATTCACATTCTGAAGTTTAATTGGAGGGAGAAATTATCTTGTATTCAGAGGTTTAATGCAGGACAAGTGGTTTTCTTCATGAACAAAAGTGACAACAAGTTATTTTTTATCGCATACTAGTGCCTTGGAAAATCAACCAACTGTTCTGCAAGACAGGATGTATTTTTTTTTTCTATTAAAGAACACCACACATAATCAGATGATAATTATAAAGATGTTCATGGAAGGAAAAAGGAATTTCTTCCTTGACAGGACCATGTCTGGCCTCGCTCCTGAGCCCCAGTGGAGGCTGCATGGGCTAATTCCAAGACATCTGGCATGATATGAGTATGTCTGCACTCTCAGGTTGAGTGAGTCACAGACACAAACACCGACACAGATATACAGACACTTAGAATTCAAGTTTACACTGAAATTTAGTTGCCATTTTACCAGAAAACCACTTAGAATATGGGGTTTCTATAAATGGAGAGCAGAAGAGCAGACATAATTTGCATTACTGAGGTTTCTTGAGGTGTTTGATTCATGCAATAACAAGCAGCAACATTTAAATGATGCAAATGATGCTTTACATTTCATATTCACACATTTGTGTATGTAGTTTCTATGTGTGAAAAGGTCAGATAAAAGAGAGCTATCAGTTTGAACAGAGAAGACAAAAGCACTACAATATAGTTAAAAAGTGAGGCCGCACTGAACTCACTGTGAGTAGCAGAAGTGTCTGTCAACAGGACCTCTTATGAAACCAGGTCAGGCCCACATTTCTAAGCTTCAGCTGAAAGAGAATTGTACCCAAGGTGGCTTCTAGGGTCCATTTGCCTGGCTTTCACACTCTATGTACATTATATGACCGCTTTGTGGTTTAAGCTGACAGTGGGCCTTCCCTGAAAATTTAACTCCTGACTTAGGAGCTGACATATAACTGTGTGTTTATATCTGTCATAAAAAGGCCAGATTCACTGCCGTGACTGAGGCTCCTCTGCTCATGTAAAAGTTTTGATACCTCTCTGAAGCATGGAAGTACACTCCAGCCAGCTTGCTCGCTGCTGACCTCGTCCTCAGGAGTAGATTGCTTGGCATTTGTGCCAGTATATGACACATACATAAGTACTTTACACAACTCCATGTCAAATACCCTGAACTACCACTTTAAGGGCAAGGACAGGCAGAAAGCATCTAAGTATCAAAGCATTTTAAATTTGGGTTTGGATTTTATCTTGTCAGCTTTTCACATCAGCCGCAACAAGTAGTAAATGCAACAATGAAGACATGCAACATTGCTTTGTAACCTACTGGAGATATACAGTAGAGTGTGTGGCAAGCATAATCCAGGCTTCACCCAGCGTTGTGTAACACAGTAAGTGTGGCTGGCTGTGAGTGAGTGAAGTGCCAGGCTGGGGCAGCTACCATTCTCATTTACAGTAGGTTGTGTGAGAATATGCAGAGCGCAGGTCCATGCTTACAGATGCTTATTTATTATGGAGCAGCCACAGCCGTAGACAGGAGCAAGAGCAGCAGCCAGGAGGGGTCCTGTAGTGGCCTGGACTGGGGGCCAGTGCAGTATCTGACAAAAGCACAAACACAGGGGACCTCCAAACCCACAGGGCTGCACCACTGCCAAATACCACCCACCATAGTTTACCACCACCATCATACTCATTGCATTCACCACCATTCAAAAACCTCACTTTTCCACCAACAGTTTGTTTTAGAAATGAGAATTTTGGACACCAGGAACCTAACATGGCTTATGTTATGATTTTGCAGTCATATAGTAATTGAGTATAACAGTAACTGTGCAGTATTGGCTCTGATAAAACACTGAGGACGATGGACAGAAAAGTTAGTCAGGGTAAAGCTTGGTGAACCCATTCAGACCTTACATGTCAGCAACAGACCTTTAAAAAAACAAACTTTTCATGATCCTGCCAATGTACACTAGACAGTACAGAAATACTGTACTTCTAAAATTCATGTTTTGACTTTAGACTTTTGTTTTTGGCCATTTGAATAATATCTGAGCTCACTGAATTCACTGAAATTGAATGGATACAACAATCTGAACTGGTCCCTGGAGCTGTTTGTACTGATACGATAACATATCATACTGAGAGGGGGTACATAAGGAGTCTTATCAGTCTAAACTGTTCCTATGACTGTCATTGATGTGTGGGTGGACAGCCAGAAACCTGCAACCTCTCTTTATTTAGCACACTTGGCGTTTAAAGAGTTGAGCTCTGCATAAACTCAGACAGCATTTCACCACCAAACAGCCTGTCTCTGCTGCAGTCCACCCCCTCCTTCCCCTATCACTTCCAGAGAGAGAAGGAGAGATGTCTCAGCTGGACTGAGATCAAAAGAGAAGGAAAAGAGAAGCGGAAGAGCTTTGACGGGTCCTGAACTATGACTTCAAACGACATGACCTGCAAAGATAGCTGCAAAAAAGCAACCCTTGACCAAAAGGGACACTTTCAGCATCCATGTGCTGTCATGTGCTTTTGACTTGTGTTTGACCACAGCAGTATCAGTAAAGTTTTAATGCACAAAGGCTTTATTGGATCTAATTATAGAAAAGTCAATTCATTGTCCACTTGAGAAACAGCACTGACCAGCCATTGCTGGCATTTTATTGGATCGCTGTGTTGAAAACAAAGATCAGTCTCTTCTTTTTCTGCAGCCTTTCCATCAGTCAGTGAATGTGGTGGCGCATTTCTTTTTCTACGATGAATTAATTTTCGTGACGAGAAGCGATACAGTACTTACTATATTGGAAAAAGATCCTGTCAAAATAAATTTCTGTGCATTTTGAGCCACCAGGCTGTGTGCAGGAGAATTCTACTTGTCAGTCATGTCATATGTTTGGACATTTGTGTTATTCCTCTCCTACCCTGGTGGCCTGGTCACGCTTTAACAATAGCTGAGGGTTGACTGACTCTAAGACACACAAACTTACGTGGTGGAATGTGTCTCATGTTGTGGAGGGTTTCCTACGGTGAGCTCGCAGGCTGCAAGGTGTCGTGTTATTTAATTACATACAGCTTACAACTCCTGTCTGCCTACAGGGTCACCCCTTGCCTTCATCTGGTGTAATATGGTTACCACTGCAGAGAAAATATGAATATGAGCTTTTGCTTGCATAACTTTAATTAATATTGTCATCTCAGGACTGGGCCTCAAATCAGGCCGGCAAATTAAGGAGACAGTGTGTGTGGAATGCGGCTCCATTTCAATACAAACTGAAGTGAGAGACAGCAGACAGAAAAGGTGAAATCCTCTCATTATGAGAACGGAATGAAATAGATCCCGGCTTCACGCGTAGTATTGCTAACATGACAAGACAACATCTGTTTTGGTAGGGTCTCAAGGCTCAGCCTCCAGACAAAATTATGTTTTATTTAGGAACTAATATTTCCTCCTCAGTGATGTTGAAGATGGAGAGGAGTTTTTGTATAGCAGAAACTGAAACCATTACTTGTTGAAATTGAGAGTTACCGTGGTGATGGCCTTGTCTTTGTCATTATAAAATTTACTGAAAACTGAAACCATATCCTACCGAGGGAAATCAGTATTTGCTTGTTGGAGAAATACCACTGTACCTTTGCTCCTTTGCAATTATCCCATCTTGAACTAAAAGGATAGAAATTGTTTACATGCAAAATCTGCTGGAGCAGCTGTGAGAAAGAAAGACAGCGTAAACTCCAGTAAATGTCAAGTGTGTAAATAAGTCCTGTGCTTGATTTTGGGTCAATGGCGTCTCACTGCCACCTCACATTCTCATTTCCAGACACACAAAACCAGAAGTAGTCTCCAGGGCTGAGTGAACACCACATGAAGGCTGTCTTTGTCCTCTGTGGCTGTGGTACTGTAGCTTACTAACAGAGGCACTGGCCTGCAAACAGTGGCATCTCACCCAGGAGGTGTCAGCACAAATGTGCCGGTGACTCTGACATCAGACATTTTTTTTTTTTTTTTAACCACTGTGATTGTATTTTCTTGCTTACATTTACATGGCTCTTTTTTTAGTATTGACTGGCTTGGATGTAGCTTGTTGTTCTTGTTTGGCTTTGGCTCTGTGTGCTGTGTGGAAGCAGGTTGCCCTGCTATTAGATCACTTCAGTGAGGTAATGTAGTTTTGTATTTATGAAGCAAGCATGACATTCCCTGCCAGTGACACTCACCTTACCTAGAGTTGTAAACACACTCCAGAGAAGACCACCTCCTATAATTATTTGCTCACTTGACACTGAGTGAACAGAGGGGTTTCTTTCTCCAAGGTGAGTGGTTTGCATTTGCATGAACACAAGCATGTAAACATGGAGATTTGTGGATTCGTATGACACACACACACACACACACACACACACACACACACACACACACACAGACACACACACACCCACACACACACATATATATGTGTATACACTTACAAGAATGTAGACATTGAGATTTGTGGATTTGTATGACACACACACACACAAACACACACACACACACACACACAAACACACACATATATGTGCATACACTTACACACACCAATTTACCGTACTTGCTGGTGGAATCATTATTTCCTAAGGTGTATGTTGTCCTAGGGCTTTTACTATTTCAGTCCTGCCAGTGTCATGCCTCTATAAAGCTGTCAGTGTCACTGTTGGCCCCTGAAAGTCTGCCGGTTTAAATCCCTCTAAAGGTAACAGACCAGTGTTTCTGTGGACCTGTTTATCAGCTCAGGTGAACTGCCACCTTGCCGGGTCACCCAAGCGCTGCAGGCATGTTAATACTGTGTTTCTTAGCAGTCTCATAGCCAGTATTATTTCACACAAGCTGTAGCTTTTTGAATGCAATGACAGCATAGTTGCTGTCCAAAGGTAACACAAAGTCCCAAAGCAGTATGAGAAACTTGAATTCAAGGAAAAATGTATTGTATATCTATAGACAATAATTATGAAAATACAGATATTTTGCTAAGAGCATTAATTCAAATTCCCCCTTACTGTCAGCAGATATTTAAAATTACCTGCCTTGTTTTGGAGCTTGTAATAAACACAGACTGTACCACATTCTATCGCCCATGTCTCAGTTTGGCATGTTGACATGAGGCTGGTGGGAACCACTTTTTCCAGAAGTCACATGACATATTTCCAGACTCTTGGCAATGCCAAACCAAACGGTCAACCTGCATATAGTCTACGCAGTACATGCAGCTGGTTTAGGTCCAAAACGTTCTGGGAATTGGGCCACCGCTGTGTGTGTGTATCTATCTGTGTGTGGTGAAGCTTGTGCGTGCGTGCTTGTCATAATGAGTATGTTTGTGCTGTGCCAACTTCCAGTGCCCACATCCACCTATCCAGCTAGCTGTAGTGCAGTACACACGTCTCAACTGGGCCAATCCAAATAGCTGCTCACCCTCCTATTCTCCCACAAACTCAGAGCTGGACCAGCAGACAGCAGGCAGGCACGCTCCACCTCTTAGAAAAACCAGATACCACAGCACACCTTGCTCACAGTACATACAGTGTACCACAACACACCACCGTGTGCTGGAAACCTCATTTGAGTACTTTGGCCATTTGGTGGATGGTTTTAAAGAAAGCAAAGCAACACAAGTGCATTTTTGGTTTTACAACATGGGTCATAGAAATGAAAATTGAAGCTCTTGCTGTGGCAGCTTCCAAAAAGGTTACGACAGTATGACAGTCCATTATCACAAAGTGAGTAGATTCAAAACACACTATAGAGCAAATTAGCATCATTTAATAGATATTACAATCTATAGAACGGCATGTGGACAGGGACACTGTTAAACATTTGATACACGCAGACCAGCAGCACACATGGGTCAATTGGTCTTTTTTTAAATCAGAGTTTCTGTGTGTGTACACTGAAACTGCTATTTGGGAACAATTGGAAAATATAAAATGAAACCAGTAGCATGCAGTTGAAGAGGTCAAGAGTTTGAAGAGTTCTTTCCTCAGTTATAGGGGTGTGCAGGACAACTCTGGCCTCCCCAGAGAGTGCGCAAAACACCTGACCTTCCCACAACATTCAGTGGGAGTTCAGATTGTAAGGATTTATGAGAGAAGGTGAGAGGCTCTGGCATAGGCTCTGCCCCATGACCGACCCTCAGGGGTCCTGCTCTCCCTTGTGTGTTGACAGTGTTACTGCGCATTTGGACCCCTGAAAGATTGGCTGTGCTTTTCTCCCAATTGTTAGGACCTCTATAACCTGTGGCCTGGCTACCAATAGGCTTTTCTGCTTGGAATATCTCACCCTTAAATAGATCTCTCAGGTATTGGGGCCTCTCAGCGTGTGCCTCCAGTGGGCTACAGGAGCCCCAGGACTGGGTTCATTAACTCTGCATTGATTGCTTGAGCTTTGAAAACGTCCGGCAACGGCAGGTATAATATGACTCTATGAAAATGCATTGGGAGTCCCCAAAGACTAATTATGGCTCAGACACATAGGTTTGTAAAGGTTTAATGTGCCTTGTATAAAATCCACATTTCTACAATTTGAATTATGAGAAGTCTTTTGAGGAGCGATTGCCATTAATCTCCTTATGATCATAAAAAGGAGGCCCTTTTTTTTTTTTTAATTTTTTGTTATGACCTCTAACTTTTCTTCATTCTACAAAGGAAGATGGAAGATCCTTTGTTATTAAATACAAAACTTTTTCAGTAACAATGACAATGCATTTATGTTAAGTATTGCATATAAATGCTTGTTTATATAATAATAAGTAATGCTTTTTACCACTACCATTCTCAATTTGTCACTGGATGATCCTGGTCAGAACTTGACTTTTCCAGTTATATTCTGTTCAATGCTGTGTTAGGCCTGTCCAAGCTACAGCCTGTGGAAACCGGCCTAGGTGTGATTGATGAAGGCCCTAATGTTGTGGGCCATCCCAGGTGAGCGGGCCCTCAAAAGTGTAGTACTTCAGGGTGCTGTGCGATAACATTGGAGCTGTCCTCCCTGCCACCATCCTGCTAGCAGCCTCATTCATCATGAGTATGGGATACTGTTCACTTCACAGCGGGGCTCAAATATGATTTGACGCTCTTTCATAGGGTGTTAAACATGGGAATTGCGCTCCCAACATGACTCAGCTTTCAAAAGAGCATTAATTTTGTTTTCACATAATCAGAATTCAGTGAGTTTTATGTCATTTGGATATCTGAGTAACAGAAAAAGACAAACTTACCCTTTCAGCTCTCTTGAAATTAGGTTATGTTCTTCGTGTTCTTCTGAGACTGATGCAACTTCCCGAAAACCGTAATTGCGCTAACATTAACACTGATCTCCTGTGTACAGGAGAGTATTTAGGTATCCTAGGCTAACGTTTTGATGAGTTGAGGTGTGCTAGGTCCTGCCATCCCACTCTCCATTCCCGCCAGACTTTTTTTTTTTTTTTTTTTTTTTTTTTTACAAGCAGTCCAGTTTCCAGGTCCTGATGGGCTTTCTGGCAGATGGGACTGGAACTTTCACTGAGCACCTCTGTTCCAAACTGCTCATGGAGACGCAGGAATTTACTGTGACCACCCGATTGTTTTTGATATGACTTGACCAGTTTACCCAAGGTATTCCCATGCAGCAATTATTGTGTGAATAGATCTATTATAGGTTGAAAGCTGCTTCAGGTCAAAGAAACGCCACAAGCAACATACAGTGTCCCCTGTTGCTTCGGAAATGCACCTCTTGGCTATGATATATCATCAAAACTTGCTGGGTGTATTCATGTACTGAATACTTTTTTGCAGATTGCTTTGCAGAGTGTTTTCACCATCTGGAATACATGCAAAAGTTTATTTTAAAGTACAGACACCTTGTAACACATGAGATCTTTCTGTGCAATTTCTTTTACAACAGCAATTAATGAAATTCAATTGTTGGTTAATATTTCATATCAGTAACATATTCATATTGACATAAAATGATTATTTCATCAAAACTATTTTTAACTCCTTCTACAAAGAATTAATTAATACACACAAATACAATTTACATATTTTATTCATAATGATCCCATTAATCCTGAATGAGAAAGAAACAGATCGATTTTACACATCTGCATCATCTGTTTTAAGGGTCATTGTTGCCCCTTAAAAATCACCAAAAGTTTATATCCACAATGACAATAAAGATTTTGATGACTTTATTTGTTATTTATTTGTCAATTGACAGCCAATGCTGCATTAGTGCCAACATCCAGACTGGTGTGATCACAAGGACAGAAATTACAAAAGAAGAAAGCAAACAAAGTGCAAACATTTTACAAATAAAATACATAATTAACAATTCCCTGTGCTTGTCTCCATTATAGTGAATGGTCCTCCATAAACAATGAGATGGCTGTTGGTTGTTGAAATATGTGTTGATCTTGGTGATGTACTTGGTTGCCGCAGCCCTTTGTAAGCACAGGACACATGTTCCATATCCCTCCCCTTTAATTAGGCCAGACTGGAAAAGCTGACCACACTCCTTGCTTTTTTGGTGTGGGCCTGTGGAAAGGTGTGTGGTGGGCCTGAAAAATTAATACATGCATGGCATCTCTCTACCTGCAAGATTTATAAACAAGTATGTTGGACACGCCTCAGTGGTCAAACTTTTAAAAAAGCATGTAAAGCGAGACTTAATTTCAACATCTGACAGTTGGTTACTAAGTCAGCTACAACCAATATGCAAACACACTCCTTTTCTTTAACTGTATGAAAGGTCTTGAAAATGAGCCAAAATATTCCCTGTGGGCAATGCTCAGATTTGAATGTGGCAGTTTCTGTTTAACTACCATCTACATTTCACCAGAGCTATGCCTAAATTTATACTGCATTTATTACAGAACAGATATTCACAGCACACATCCAAATAAGTGAATGTGGTTATCATAGCACCATAACAGACAAAATAAGTATCAGTGGTATGGCATAAAACATGAATAGGATGAAATGAAGAAGTGATGACATTTTACATCCAAGAGGTCAAAGGTCACTCAGGAACATAAATGGAGATTGTGATCATAGTTCACAATAAGATAGGTGCTTGTGACACTGGGTTGAAGATGAGTGTGAACACAGCATGTAACTGACTTGATATTTTTCAGTGGACCATACAAATATATATATATATATATATAT
>CM076664.1:3441727-3453919 GCA_038496675.1 Rachycentron canadum | reverse complement strand
TATATATATATATATATATATATATATATATATATATATATATATAGTAATAACAATAGTGATAACTTCCAGTTCTCCAAAAATACATTTCATATATTAAGCAATTTTTTTACTCCATAAAGCATATAATTTGAGTCTGAACACATATGGATGTAAACTGCATGTATTTGTATGGTCCACTGAAAAATATCAAGTCAGTTACATGCTACACCAAACAAACACAAGGCAATAATTCTAGTCTCACAATAGATTAAATAGAGGAAAGATAAATGATGTTTATGTGTATGGACTAAATGAGACAATCAAAAGACAAGTCACTGTAGCTACAGGGTGTGATATGTGCAGGTGTTAGTAACATGCAGTCTGCATCATCAGACCTTTAGAAAGAAGGGCTGTAATATTGTCAAATTAGTCAACATTTGCAACGAAACACCTGAACAGAGTTCCAGTAAAAACAGAGATGGGTTGGGCTTCCCGTCCTGGACCATGTCTTTTTTCTATTAAAAGAAATGGTAAGAATGAGCCCCTTTATGAGACTCTTTCTCCTTGTTTGTTTTCCATAGAAATTCAATGAAAGTCAAGTTGTTCGAGCAAACAAAAAAGACTCTAAAAGTGGAAAATAGCAAGCTAAAGAAATGGGACATCAGGGAAGATGCCATTCTGAGTCATTGCTAGTCCACACAGTGATGAGCTCTGTTTTTCTCTTTCTCACTTTCTCCAGGTTGTTAGGAGTCATCAGCTGATGGAAATTCATGAGCAAAGCCTTGTGTGTACCTCTTGGAAATCCATTTACTCTGTCCCATACTTGGCCAATAATACCAATGTACAATAGACAACAGATATCTTATAAGGTCTCTTATGCAAATAAGGTACACTGCCACCAGAAGTTGGCATGTGACTGGCACAAGTCTAGAGAGTTGGTGTGGGATGGCCTAAAATAGGACTCTAACATGACACTTTTCTGGGTTTATATCACCAGTTCTAGTAATTTCAAATTTAATTACATAAAAATGATGCTTTGCTGTAATTAACTACATTAGTAAAAATTAATACATAAATAAAATTAAATAGACTCTAAACTCTCTAAATTCTAGTTATCATTGGAAATGGTGTTTGTCAAACTTTGCTAAAAAGATAATCAAATAGTAAAAATTACCATCCTTATCCAAACATATGAGGCCAGTCACATGACATACTTTGTTCCAAGATGTCACTGGGATCTTGAATGAATTTTTTCCACTTTATTAACAGGTTTTATTTTGTTTTTTATGTATGTTTACAGGGCTAAATACTATTATCATATCATGACTGCTTCCAGTAAAGGCCGCTACCGTCTTATACCTTTATTGGGACTGGGTATAGTTGCTGTGCACATTTATGCACATTAAGACAGAAGATTAAATACAGTTGAGTAGATTATTTTTAATTCTAAATAGAAAACAGTGAGTTCACATGTCTTATCACATGATGATTTGATGTCACATGGCCATCAGTATAATCCATGAACATATGAAGAGACATACGTATTGGATTTCATTAAACAGAGACAGCATAGGAGAACATTTACCAGCTATGTCGACCAAGTACAAATGTTTATTTTAAAAGTGATGTTTGAATATTGTTTTATTTCCATATACTGCTCGACTTGGCTCAGCAGGTCAGTCTGTCTCTGAGACATGTTTGAATCAAGAGCCTGGATTCAATTCATATACTGTAGGAGTCTATACTTGGACAATGTGAGTAAAGGGAAAGCTGTGATAAGAGAATCTGTGTCACCATATCCAAGTAAAATAAGCGAAAGACTGGCATACTTTATTTTTGAACATGGCCATGGAATATCAGGCCAGCCCAGTGGAAAAACACCACAGGTAAAATCAAATCCATGGGTGTTGTTTTCTTGGGTAAGTTGGGGAAATTTAAGTTTACTTTTCATTGTGTTTATACAGGATTGTGTTTTGTGTGCAATAAAACACCTTTTTGAGGGTCTCCAAAAAAATATGAAATTCTTGAAAGTCCATGGCAAAGTCTGCTGGCTCCTGACAGATTGTACAGCTGGACTGAGGAGTTACTGCTACTACTGTTGTGTCTGTTTTTTTTTTTTTTTCTGAATTATGTTTTTGAAATGGTATTTTATTCATGTGTCTTCAAGAAGCAAAACAAAGCTATGACTTTGTCTACAAGGTCTTTGAGCTATGCATAATTGAAATTATTAATCAATCAAATCAAACATTGGAACAATTATTAAGCCATCAAATCAACTTTACACTGAATAGGGTGATCGAAATAAAAGGTCTAGATTAGCTATTATAATCAATCATTTAATCAGCCTGGTAAAAGCCTGTGACTTGACTAAGTTAAGTTATAAAAGTAGTCTTGTGTCTGGACGCTATGGGAGGGACAATTTTCTATTCCTTCTTAAGTAAATACTACATATGCAGTGGGTATTAGGCTCCATCACAATCCCTGGTTATTTGGCAGTCTGTTGCTAATGGAAGCATGGTCTTGAGTGGACGTCACAAGCATGAAGCTGAACAAAGAGGCCCTTTCTGTGGGCCAGAAGGTGCTGAAAGGCAGGGTGAGGGTGGCAGGCCTGTCTGGAGCACCACTATCATGCTGGGCGTCATATACCAAAGCTCATAGACAAAGGTGAGGCATGTTATCCCGACTCCAGTGCTTAAGACCTCTAGTGTGAGGTCGGCACAGTTAGCAAATGCTGTTGCATGACATTCAGAGAATGTTAATTTTTACAGTCAAACACAAGACGTGGAGAAGAAGGCACAAAAATGCAGTCCACGGCTGTTGAATAATGGGATACAAACATAGACACGGCAAAGCTTCACACCTCATTGATTCTCTGTGCCACAGAGTTTTTGCATCATATAACATAATTTAGACCACATGTGCCCACACATGCCCTCTTGAATAGGAAGAGGTGGATGTCAGAGACACTTAGGAGGCAGCATAAAGCACAGTCCTTCAAAACACTTTTGCTGGGTTTCTCCAGTATATGAATTGAGAGAAGAAGACGGTGAGGTGATTTGTTACCAGCTCACATTGTCCACAGCTGCTGAACTTAAATAACACATTTGCCTTGTATGTGCACTGGTTCATTTATGGTCTAAAAAATATTTCTATATTTCTCCTGAGTGTCCTTGGCATCATCAATAAATCAATAATGAAGTGACTAATAAGACAGCATGGCACTGTTTAAGAATACATTAGCCTGCCTATATATTACCTATATATTATTACTTGTTGTATTAATGAATTGTGTCTCATCTGTTGCAAATGCCACATGACCTTCCATAGCTATTAGCTACCCGTATTATTCTTTATTTTAGGGCCTTCTAGTGGTTTAACTAATAGTAGTTGACAGGTATGTATGCAAACGAAGCTTCTATAGAAAATAATCAGAAGCAGGTCCTTGATTGTCATTGTGTTTCCAGAGGAAGTTTCTATCGGCCTGTATCTCATATTCCCTTTGATCAACAACTTTCTACCTCAGCCATGTACAAAATCTTCAAATTCAGGTGCTTTTATCCCCAAATTGAACTACATTATTTAATGAGGTTTTCTTAACTTTGATAACTAGTAAGTAAGTAGCTTTTAGGCATCTGTTGCTTTTAGCACTGGACTGATCTAAAAAGAAAAGAGTTTGTTGAAATCTGCTGCAACTTTAAACTGTGCATTAAAGCTATAAGAAAAATAAATCAGCAGTTTCTTCTCAAGGAGAGAAAGATATCCCTCTGTTACTGCACCACCACTGTGCGTGTAAAACTCATAAATCATCATGGACCATGACCTTCCCATGACCCTTCCCACAACCTGATTAACCCCAATAACTAGAGCATAATGTGCACATAAATGTGCTCACTTTCATAATTACTGTTATTATTTAACAGCAGGTGGTATACCTCTTTCTAATTACTCTACATAGCAGTTGTCTGTGTGTGTGTGTCAGTGAGAAGCAGAGCAATGGGTGGCCATACAGTATGGCACCTATCTAAAGCTGTGAACAGGGAGGGCTGAGCGTGCTAACCAAAGGAAACCCTCAGGGCCACGCGACAGGACCCGTGGAGCCACTCGAGTGATCCCCCTTGCCACCACATACAGTCCGCCTTTTACCTCCTTGTGTATACACAAAGGAGAACTTATCCCAGTCCCCCGCCCTCTCCCTTTCACCCCCCATCCCTCCCCCACTTCCCCCAATTCCCTCTGCCCTTCATAATGAGACGGAGTCAGGTCCTGCCACTGCATAATAAAAACCTGCTTCCATTGCCAAACTATCACAGTTGACCAGGAAGGAGAGACCATTTAAAATCAATCCAAATGAGGATAGGTGACACGATATGCAGGAGAGCAAAGTGGAGCATAGAGGGGGTGGCTTTCTACCACTTCTCCTATTGTGCAGGAACAGCAGAGCTCCACATGTAACTGTTCATTATTGTAAAATAAGTAAAACTTATGTCAAGCAGAAGCTTTACATTACAGAATGTGCTTTTTGTCATGTACAGTATATGAGGAATATCAGATCACAATCTTAACTAATAATCCAATATCAATCATAAATAAATTCCATATTAGAATTTAGTAGTTAGAAGACCTTGATAGCCTGAGGCCTGGTCATGTCATCATCAAACACACTATGGTTGAGAGAGGAGCCATTGTTAACACACAACCCCGAGCTATGCTTACCTCTCTCATCTCAGACGTGCGGTCACACCTGAAGTCTGAAATCCATCTCTTTCATTGTGTCTGAGCCACACCAGCCACGTGTGCCAGATCTGTCACCAGTAGAGAGTACTGTAAAATGTTACGTTTCCTCTGGCAGAGCCTTTACAACACAGGGGTATGCAGGCCACACACAGCTCCCAGAGATCCAGCGATGAGAATAAATAAACCAGGGGAGCCATCCCTGACTCCATGTGTGGCTACATACAGTGCAGACTGGTGGGAAAACAAAGTTGGGTCAAGCATGATTACCTCCTCACCTTTTCTCAGGATGCGCTGTTATGGACCAAAAGCTGCTAACATTCATGCTAATATTTTAACAATCTGGTTGTTGTTGTTGTTGTTGCATTTAACCAAGACAGAATAATGTAGGATTATACATGGAAAACATATTATAATATGTATGTGTGCCTATACAAGCCGCATAATGGCTCATGATCTATGTTAACATAACATAGATATACATAGATAACACTCATGACATACACTTCAAGTCTATTTTCTTTTCTTATAGTGCATAGCAACAGTGATTGTGTGCTGGGCTCTATGTGCTCCTAAAATGTGTGCATGATTTATACTCAGAACTATACATGAACGCATCCTGTGTACTGTAGGCATGGTATAACTGACAAATATGCAGGGTATTTACTGTACTTAACCATACTGTACTGTATTAAGTGAGGATGTTGTCAGAGATTTCAGGAAGAAGAAATCTGTCAGACCTCTTTTCCTTCTTCAGCACCTTGGTAATTTGTTCAATAAATTACTGTGGAATGCTGAGAGCAGGGTCTGCAGGCTCCATGCAGCCATGAACTGTTTGTCTGATGTATTTATGACTAGGCAAATGTTGGTATTACATATTTTTCCATAATCTCTTGCCATGGGATTAACGGTGTAGCAAGGAGCGTTAGATTTAACTTGCACGAAAAAGTGATCAAACATTTACTTGAACAGCTCCGGACTCCCAGCAAGACAGCGATTTTTGACCATAACTTCATTATGTTTAGGGGGTACTCAAGTAAGTGCCAATCAAGAGAGATTGTTTATCCAAGAATATCCCATAAACATGCACCCGAGTTCAGTCCCTCTGCAGGTCCTCAGTGAGTGTCACAAAGTGCCGAGGAGCATTCACCTTACAGTAATCCAGAGCAAAGCAAGTCAGCGTCACCAGGATTGAGAGTGACAACACTGACATTTCAGCAGTTATACACTCTGAGACACACATGCATAATCTATATTCCTAAGAAGGATTTGCCTCCAAATTGCTCCATTGCCTGTGGTCCCTCTGTTTGTTGTCGTCCACTGCGGCTCATAGACTTTAAATAAACACAGCTTTGATAAGCCAGGGGCCAGACAGTAACCTCTGACCCATAGCAGTTCCGATCTGGGTCCTGGGGCCTGAGGTTCACCAGGTGACACAAGCATAGCTCTAAATTAGCAGCCCCTTTCTAGAAAGGGAGATTTATAAACACTGCTAGTGGATGAGGGAGTGCTGGAAGGAAATTGACTTTGTCCAGAGTGTGTTGACCAGAGAGGAGAGCAGAGGTTAAGAGGCACAGGGCCCAGAGGAGGCGTGTGGTATCATCCAGTGGACATCATTCATTGAACTATCATAATCAAAATTCTATAATGTTTTATTTATCAGTTCCCATTAGGCACAAATCATCATTGTTAAAATCAAGCTTTATTTGTGCTATTGTATGCATGAATTTCACACGTTCATGTCGCTGTATTATATACTTCATTTGGTTTCCACTTCTTATACTAACTACCTCCCTACTCTCACTGAAGTTCTTCCTCTTCCCCAAAAGTGTGTACATACACACTTTTTATTAAAAGCAGTTTCCTAACATGTCCCAAGATAAATTCAGGAAAATAACTTTATATTGTATAAATATTTCCTTCTGCAGAATAAGGGTCCTTGGCTTATTTGTAGTGGACGTGGCCATAGATGCAGCCAGCCAGTGGCAGTCTGAGGCCTCTTTGTAGGCTGTCGAACATGCACCAAACCACAAATTATCATTGGAGCAGTACAGGCCTCCTGCACCATAACCAGGCCCACCCCTGCCTCCCCAAAAGCTTGGGATTTATGGCATGTCTCCAAATAAACATGCTGTGGCAGAGAGAAGCCAAGGGCGAGCATGCATTTGAGAGCATCAGATCTCATTAGATGAGTGATGTATGCTGCTGATATGACCATGCATTTTGTCAAATAAATCTTAAATAACAATAATAATAATAATGTATGAATTCTTTATGTACATTATCTCTCTTTGACTCTATGTCTCTTGTTTGTATGGTCACTATTCTCCCTTTCCACTCCTGTTGCTACTTCCAGTTCTCACCATGTCCTTGCTTAATTCAGTAATTTTTTTTCATGGTAAATGAGGTGTGCTGTTAAGTAAACATTGCTTAGAAATGTTTACTTCTGTCTCTGTATAATTTCTGCTCTGTACAGTAGTCGTACTTATACAGGTAGAGTGCTGAGTGAAAATCTTTCCAGTGGTTCTTGGTCATTTGTAACCATCTACCAGGGTGGGATTGCTCATTTTAATATTCTCTTGCTTGTTGAAGAAATGAAGAAATTTGGGGCATTTCTACTTCTACTGTCAAGTGTTTTTGCAAGTTTTTACTTACTATTAATAACGCAGTGTCATACAGTACTCCATACATTAATTACTGTTTGTATATTCTCAAAAAACAGGACACATAATCAACCAAAAACATAAGAGGATATTAATATGTATTAAAAGATTGTATAAATCTAACTTTAAAGAGATGTTTCCTAAAGGTATCCAAAAAAGGATGAGAACAGGCACTCAAGATATACAGAAATAAATATTTAACAAAACTCTCCAGAAACAACATCATTTGGTAAGGAAGCTATAGCCTCAATAGCCTCCATGTATGGATATATATGTGTCTATATTAACAGTACAGCAATAGTTGTTGTGTCTGCCTTTGGACCTTTATTCTTTAACTGTGAATTTAAAATGGCGAATTATGATGCATTCAAATATAAAGTGTCAAACTGTGGGAAATGGGCTTCCAACTTTGAATGATTGTTCTTTTAGTGTCACACTGTTGGAGGAGTGCTGAGCTTCACCAGCATGCTGTAGGTAGTTTTACCCTACACCATGCACCAGCCAATGCTGAGATTCTGCTGTTGGCATGCCGTGTTGATGACATCAGTAATTTGTCACTCTGCAGACACACTGTGATTTATGGCTTTTCCCATGTAGCAAAACCTGCCATTGGTGTTTCTTTATTACATTTTAAACCTATTACTGTAAAATTGGGAGATTACAGCATAATACATGCTTGGAAAAGAGCTGCAGGTTGAGCAAATACAGTGTGTTTTGTACTAATAAAGTAGCTGGGTTATGGGTAAATGTTTATATTATTTTACAGCTTGCCATGAGGTGGGAAAAGATTTCCATTAATAACCAGAGTGATGAATGTGAGTAATTACCTTGTATTGTAAGCAATATACTTCACCCCCCTAAGGCTTCACACTTTTATAATGTGGATTTCCCGCTCGTAGACTCAATGTTGAAAAAAAAAAAAAAAAGTTAGTATTTTTAAAGCAGTTCCCTCCCTGTTGTTTTTCCGTTTGAGTTTTAGTGTTCTGGATGATGGTGGATTCATTTTAGTGTGAGGTATACTGATATTCATGTAGTGAAGTTTTGATGTGTAACAGGTGTGCGACAGCAGTTTACACCAGGAAATCAACTTGCCGCTCCCGATGCTGCTCTGTGATGAGAGATGCACAGAAAACAGGAGGTATATTGAGGCAAAAGGCAGCCCCTTTGATATCAAATGGACCTTTTAGCTCAGTAATTACCCAAACTGGCACTGAGGGACTTTGACTAGCAATGAACAACCTGCTTTCTAGGCAATGTGCAGTTTTTGTATATTTGCCCAGTGAGTGATTTGCAGAAAGACATTCTTGTAAAGGCCACCGGCATTGCTCTCTGAGGGCACTCTTGGTGCTGACATGTCGTGTCTATCAACTCCAGCATGGCTGTCAGCACGGAGCACACCATCCCTGCTGGCCAGCCATCTCCTGCTGCCTGCTCATATTGTACAGTACGAGTGGAGAGGCTCGAGAGAGAGGGAACTATGGCGCAAACAAAGATGCCTTTTAGCTGATATTGACACACACTCAGTTTGATTGCATTTAAGTAAAGTGCTGAAGGATCATCATCACTTGGGATATAAATCAAATAAATGATGTATCTTGGTACATGTGGATCCTGCTGGAGGATGTTTATGTGCGGACACTGATTATTTGTGAGTTAGCATGTATCTTAAACAACAAAGTGTTTAAGTCACATTAATGTCTACTTTTTTCTTTTAATTAGAGAAGTCAGTAACATGGCCTTCGACAGGACTTGACAGGAACCCTGGAAGTGGAGACTTATAAAGTGCTGATAGGGAGAATGAGCTGTACACTTGTCAGCACCAGGCTGATGAGAGTCTAGGGAGCATCAGTGTTGATGCTGAAGGGGTTAATGTCAGCATTGAGGGCAGGGGGCAGTCTTCACTGGGAGTCCCAACACTGTGGCCAGTCTAGGACATGTTAGAAGTGTTCATTAATCATAGTCCTAATTTGTTTATAGACTACTGTGCTGACACAGATCGAAGATCGTTATAGTGACAGTGGTAGAGGTGTGGCTGCATTTGTCATTTAAGTGCAGGCTGTCCCACTGTTACATATGCTGGCAGCTACAGGTGTTGATGTAGATGATCTGGTAGGTGCTGTTAAATTCAAACTTGAACATCATATTTTCCAATTATGAAACTGTAAAGAGTTAAATTCTGCAAAGCAAATAACACAACTTGTTTAGATTATTGTGTACATAATTTCAAGTTATAAATTATTACTTTGCTTTGGTAATCAGGATGGTTCTGAGATCTCTTACACCTGTCTGGTTTGATGTGCACACAGTCAAAAAAACTCAGACAGGTAGTAGCAGAAATTCAAGTTTCATGCTTGTGATCAGCCAATCCAAGTTACAAACAGTGAAACCATGTAGAGAGACATTTAGCTTCTAAAAAACTTTTCAGCCAGCACACATCACAGTGTCGGTTCAGGATCAACTGCTGTATTACAAATTGTGTGTTGGAGAATGACCTTCCGACAAAACAGGGGATTGTCTGGAATATATATATGTATATGTATATATATATATGTATGTATGTATATATATATATATATATTTTTTTTTTTTTGGTTAATAATGAAGTTTGGCATACAACAAATGTCCTGACCTAGGATTTAAACCAAGGAAAACACTCCACATCTCCTCCCCTATGTGTTTTATTGATTGGCTTAGCTCACTGATGTAAAGCCGCAGCTTCATCCATCAGAAGAGCTGTACATTATGTCATTGCTTCATTACACCATCTGAGGAAATATCCTCTACCGCAGTAAAGGGAGTCAATCCTCTGGAGAGAATAAGAAACACATTGGATAAAGTTACCTTTTATTTTTATTTTTTTGTTTAAAAATGTTAGTGTGTTGCATACCTACACATTAACTAAGGTTCATGATTCACCAAGATATTGATTTCCATGGTAGATTGATAATACATAAGCATAATTTCATTGTATATATATTGTACTTTATTCATTTCGAATTAGAAAATGAAATGGTTCTGACTTTTGTATAATCTTGACTGAAAAAATTTAATTAAATTAAATGTTAAACTGATCATTTCTGGGGTCAAATAAAATATATGGGCTTAAATATTATATATTACATATTATTTGGTCCATGTTCACATTTGTTTTCACACTTTGTACTGTATGTTTACAACTGGAGAGCCACATTAACACATTAATACTTACCCTAACAGATGCAGATAATGTTTTCATTCTTAAACTCTAGATAATCAATATGTCCTGTATGTTTCTAAAGTTATTGTTCATTTTTCATAAACACTATATGACACAAATGTATTAGTGAATCAACAAGTTCACCAGTCTTATGAGACAGTATGACTTTTATAATTAACACCACATTCATTTGAGATTTGTTACAAATTTAACAGCTTGCTTTTTTTTTTTTTAAATATAGTCTATATTCACATAAATAGCCTTTTCACTTTTTCACTTATAGTTGTACTTTCTGAAAAAAAAAAAAAAAAAAAAATCAAGAAAGTGAAAGACCTTATTGTTTGGCTTCACCAGTAGCAGATAAGGCTAAAGGTTTCTATGGAAACTCAGCCACCTGGAGCCAGAGTCCAATTTAGTGAAACCACAAAGTCAACACGAACGCGTGCGACGGTTGGGAGAGAATGAAAAGGGTCGTGATTATGTAGGCCATAATCAGAAGTCAAAATATATAAACTAAAAGCCCTTGGATACAGTGACACATCATCATTAATTTCCATCATTTCAAGTAAACTATGATTCTGGGCCACATGTGGCGGTACGATGACACATTTACAGTGGGACTGTCACTACTGCAGAAACCATATCCTTTTATTTATCCAAGGCAAGGCCAAATTCTGCAATGTTTTACGTGCTTCCTTTAAATGTTTTAAATCAACCACATCATTTGTAGACGAGACATTAAGCTAATATCTTCATAGTCCCACCAAAGTCAGGCAGTGTGTGACTGGCAGGGTGTAAGACTGTGAAAATACTAAGGCAAGATGTGGTTTTTAGTTTTGTTTTAAGAAACTGCAGCCAACTCACGACCTACCATTCAAAAGTGAACATTCATTCTCATTCATGCAGATAAGGCTTGCTGTAGTTCAAGTTTGGAGGAGCTTTGATTATAACTTAGCCTACTATATGTGTAGTTGATAATATTTTTTAACATTAATCCAATATGTGCAACATCTAAGACCATGAAACCTGTGGTGGCAACATCAGCTTTCATAATTATATTTCAGTATTTTTCAAACCCTTCCTTGGGATAAATAGTAAGAGCCAGTTTATCGATACTGAGCCAATTGATTTTCTTTTCCAATTGACATTAATTAAAACCAAACACGCTAAATCAGCTTTGACATTCAGCATATCAGGCTGTACATGAATGTAAATATATTCTATCAGCTCTATGTGAGACACTGTAGCAGAACCCCCCTGTGTTATTCTCTATCTGGCTGTGATTAGGATGTAGTGAGCTGACATTGTTCAGACTGCTGCTGCCAAATTATGCCTAACTAGCTACAAGTCTGGAGAGCAGTTAGACTCCAATTAAGACAGACCAAAGTGATTTCCTCGGTCACATCGCATGTCGCATGCAATGGTAATTATGATGTAAATATTCGGCATATGCCTCAAATGAACATGGCTTTCTCTGCTGAGGCCTTCCTGCCCCATGAGCATGCTTGTCATTGCCAAATGGATTGTTTGGATTGAAATAATCATATCACGAGCAGGACTGCTCTCCCTCATGCCACACTGATTAGAGAAATGCTTGAAAGGTGGTAGGTGAGATATTTT
>CM076664.1:3380240-3440983 GCA_038496675.1 Rachycentron canadum | reverse complement strand
GTGGGGGTGGGGTGGGGGGGTGGGGGGGGCGGGCTGATATGTTTCAGGGAGAAAACGCGGAGTGTGATGCGTGTATGGATTGTCATGACGTGTTTTGTGCCGCTCAAGACACATTGTAAACTCTATCAGTCACCCAATAAATCCTGGTGGAGGGAAAACACAACACAAGATATATGGCTGTTTAATGAACATGAGCCGAGGTGGAGGTGCAGTGTACTGGACTGAGTATGAATGGGGTGTATGGGTTCAGTGAGAATGGGGTGTAATCCACCGGGACCACGCTCAGCTTGGAGAGTACCAGGCTACATGGGGGTAGGCACAAGGCCCTAGTCACAAGGGGTTAATTGTTGGTGTTTAAAGAGCACATGTCGTTAAAGAGCTGCTGGGTGGAAAGAGTTCTATTTATACATGGCAGAGGTAATGAGGTGAAATTATTCTGTCCGACAGAGATGGGATGTGACCACAGTAGGCTGGTGGAGACTCTCCTGCCCTGGCTTGGACTCCTGGGAATGTTTTCACTCCAAATACGGGGGCTGAAACGTAAGCTTGCTAATTAATTCCCATTTACATACGGCCAGCTGTGGTTTCCATTGCGCCCTACAGCCCAGGCGCCCTGTCACTGCAGCATGCGATTGATTGACTAATTAATGATTCCCCAGATGCAACAATTAAAGTAAAATTAACTTAATAGGCCTCAGACGGTATTATGCCACAGTAATGTTTTCATTGATAACACATATAAACACAGGCGTATACGAGTATACCTGAAGGCCCTGACAAGGTTTCTTTTTATCCTGGATCCCTTCTCAGTTTAAAGTTAGTGTTTTATTGAGGGAGGTGTTATTCTATAACTCTATTTGCAGCACAAATCTGTATGTTCATAGCACTGCAGCTGTACTCTGAAAGACCTATTTCAGATTTATCTGGTCCAAATGTCTCTGGAGTGATTAAATTAAAAAAAAAAAAAAAAAGCATCCCTTGCTCCACTAGAGGGAGCAACTCCATAGGGATCAGATGAAGACGAGCCACATGATACTGTTTGATAGACACTTGCCCTTTAGCAGTTATTTCTAAGACATTATCACAGACTTTAGCAATGATGTTTCCTTTGAATTTGCAGGACTGGTTCCTCATTTACTTAAGCATTATAAGGTTAATGTGAATGCTGTAGAATTAATGCAATGGCTATAATTTATGATGTTTGACCATGTTAAACAACAAATACATTGAGAAAATATAATATAATCCCAAATGAAATATTTGTGTTTCACTTGTTGAAGACTGTATTTCTTTTTACTTCCTTTTACCTGATGTACTTCATTTATCTTTTATACACATTTTTAGGTTTTTCATTTAATTTTATTTTTGCATTAACATTTAGTCATTTGGCAGACGCTTTTACTGAAAGCATTTTACAACAAGGGACATCAGTAAAGTTTCAGTGCAGTATAGTATAGGATTATTATAATATAGGATTAAGTAATACATCCATTAAATAAGTGCAGGAGATCGTATAAGAAAGTGCAACAAAAGTGCAAGTTAGACATGTTAAGGTTTTTAGGAGAGGAGATTTTTGCTGTTAATATTGGTTATGTGTTAATGATTTGTGATATAAATGATCCTCTTCTTGTTTCCCTGACTACAAATTTCAAAAATATGTTGAATGGTGATGGAATTCTTCATCACCCTCCATCTCGACTTGGTGGTTGTTTTTAGGATGTTTTTAGTGTTTAATTAATAGTTGACTGAACACAGTTGTGGAATTGTCAGGAAGGTGTGGTCCCTGTGACTGGCTTTGTGAATGTTGATGGACAATGGATGAAATACAGCCTGAGGATGTCCACAGACAAGATTTGTTGGTGCCAGAAAGTGATCACTGGGATGGCACATGTAACCAAAGAAAAAAGAAAACAGCAAACTAAGCACGCTGCCAAAATCATCACCATGCAATTTCTTGACTACTCTAAAATGCCAGGGGAAGCTGGATCTCCTTCCCTTTCTTAGTAGTTTTCTTAAATTACTTCTCAACTTCCTTTAAATCCCTTTTAAGCAGCATTTTTTCTAGTTGATTTTTATACATTTGGAGAGATGAAAACAGAGAAATAGCAGATCATAAGCAAGACTTAAGAGTTTGCTAAGGTTGTGATTAATAGATGCAAACGGCAATGAAATGTCTGTCATTCATAGAGCGTTTTCCCCTGGCGCTCAGGTTACACGGACTGAAACAGCATTTGTCCGCATTAGTGAGGGCCCAGTTTTTACCCTTCCTGTCTGCCTGCTGGTAAAGGAGAGAGAGGCCAGAGTGCTATGGCATGACGGTCAGTGGCACCCACCCTGCATTTCCATCGGCGCCTGCCGTCCGCGCCAAGGCTGAAAAAGGTGAGATGGCTGATATATAAACTCACACATAAGGCTGTCAAAAATCAGCGAGAGGCCACCACTTTCAGGAGGCAGAAATGTGGATTCAATCTCATGGAAAAGCAGCATAGATCCATCCTGGCTTCAGGAGGAATGTGAATTCACAGTCAGTGGGTCAAGAACTAATACAGTGCTCGCAACTATGAAATACTTGTTCTTTGTTCAATACACTCAAAGCTAAAATCAGTGACCAGCATGACACATTATCTGCTTTTGTAACATTGTCGCAGAAGAGAAAAAATAAAACTCATCAATGTTGCTTACAGTTGGCGCACTTAGTGTTGATAGTTAAAACGTCATGAGTTGAATACGTATTTCATTATGTGTTCTTCTGATTTAAGCACAAGAAGAGTGGCCTGCCTCAGGCAAACCCACACAAAACGGTGATTCACTGCCTTTGTGTAAATATTCTTTTTGGCTCTTGTCTTTTGGTTATGTCTCAGTATGACTTTTCCAGAGTTAAGTTGACCTGCGGTGGTCATATAGGGCCTGTCTGGGTCTTCCGTGCTTCATCAATTCATTTCAACATTTCAAAAAAAAATAAAAAAAAACACACTCCTCCTTAGTCTCAAAATTTATATAGAGAAATAAATTGTTATGTTACAATTACACAGCTTATACACTTATTGTCATCCAAAAACCTGAAGCTAAAAGGATATTGACATTATTTAGCCATAAAATTTCTTAAATTAATGTGAGCCTGAATGAAATCCCCAGATAATACATTAACAATATATTTGAGCTTTTTTTTTTCAAAAGTTGCATAGTCTTTTGTAAATTATTATGTCACTCTGTGGAGTTACCATTAACTGAAGCATTAAATTTAAATTTTAAAATAAAAATGAAATTTTAATTAATTTTGAAGTGATGACAAACATACAAACTGACTCTTCCGTCACATTTAGAGGATTAAAAACATAACCACACTGCTTGCTGTATGATAAGCTGCTTGCTGAGGGAAATCTGATATTGTACTGGCACATTTAGTTACGTTTAATAACCATAGTCTGAGTCACCTCCTGAATACTGTGAAGTCATTCAGATTTTGCAACAGCTTAAGAGGCAAGTTCATCTTGGTCTTGGAGAGCAGAGCTCTGTTTTTGTTTTTTTGTTTTTTTCTCTGTAATTCCAAGAAGATGGTCTGACAAATGTTGAAATAAATATTTGAAGAGAATGGAAATTATGGCAAGTTACTGCCAAAATTATCAGAAGAGAAAGTTTAAAAATCAGAAAGACTAAACAAGGAAATGTGACAGGTTATCTTATGTGACTTTATGTTTTATAGCAAATTAAATGTAGATGTTTCACAGATTCTAAAGCACAATTTTAACTTTAAGAAAATTCTTCTAATTACTAATAAATAAGATGTCATCCATAAAAAAGCTGAGAGTTCAAGAGGCTTATATATGCTGATTGCTATTACAATTACTGTTTCTTACTGTTATTATTCATAGATTAAAAGTCTGTTCTTTTGCAACCTCCAACCAGAATGTGTAATGGACTTGGCTGTGTCAATAGCCACTTTTTCAAACCTAGATCTATAATGAACTCAGACTTTTTAAAGAAAAATCCTGACGTCATCACATTGCTTTAAAGTCATCATGATTCATCATTCTGCAGACACACTGACTTTATTTAGACAGAAATAAGTTATTATTCAGCAGATGAAAAAGAATAAATCCAGGTTTTTGTAATATTAACTCTGAAACGAGTCTAATCCGGCCCTTGCCCTCCTCCTGACCTTGAACCACACATAGATGCTGCAGAGGAAAATCTCATCAACATATCCGTCAATTAAACCACATATCACCAACACCAATCCCAACAGGAGTGATAGAAAGATGTTTGCTGTATTTTGTTTTGGAAACCCTACAGTGGCCTTTCGATGGGATTCCCAGGTCTGTCTTGGTCGGACAGCTGCTGGAGAGATCATCGTCTGCTTTCGCATGGCACCCGCTGAGAGGCCTGAACACCATGGGAGACGCTCGCCTAAATAATTTCCATAAATATGACTAATGTGCCCCTTTTCCACTTTGGTGAAGGTCCCTCAGGGAGGACACGGGGATAAATGCGTACGCCATTACATCCGCAGACCAATAAGTTATACTCAAATGTGTTTCTGGATTCACAGAGTTTTGTTTATTGATGTTTAGTAGCAAAGACCAACATTTTAATTAAGACAAGGTTTGACCCCTGACTGGTAACAGCTTCCTTTTTAAAAAACACACACACACACACACACACACACACACACACACACACACACACANACACACACACACACACACACACACACACACACACACACACACACACACACACACACAAACACACACAAAATTTGTTTTTTAATGTGTTAAAGACAAAATAACTCAAATGCTTGAAAATTACTGTTAAAATTGGACATTGATCTTCATATAATCAATAATTAAATAAATGTATGAAGCTGCAGTGTGGTGTATGGGGATAAAAACAAAACAACAACAAAAAATAGTGCTTAAAAATGCACACACGGCACACACCAGAAATATTAAGAATGAGGACACACAAGATTGTCAACTGGAACTGATTTGCTATTTTAAAACCAATAACTGAATTTCTCTAGAACTCGACAAACTTCAGTTGTCTTTTCTTTCTTGTTTTATTCTCTCTAAACAGCAGTAAAGTGCAGATACTTTATATCTCAGTGTCACAGTCCATTTCCAAAGACTGTTATCTCTGTTGCCTTTTCAGTTTTGGCCAAGGTTGCACTGTAAACCCTGTATACCTGCCTTTAGGTACAATTAAATTCATGCTGAAAGGTCGGCGTGTGTCAGGGACCAACTCGTCCAAAATCAAATGAAGCTCAATAAAACCATGGTGTGGTGTCATGATGCAGTAAAAGAGATGGATGGTAATAACTTTTTATCACTGTATGGACAGTCAGGCAGAAAAAGAGTATAAAACAGTGAAGGCCCTGCTCTAATAATGTGGCTTATAATGTCACATATAACATGTTAGTTATACAGCAATAATATACACAACAGAGCAATTATTTTTGTGAAGAAGATATCACTGTGCTACTTGTAAATGTGAGTGAAGAAAATTCTTCTCTTGCATATCAACATTGTGTGTGCCTAAAATTTAAATGTCCAATGAAAATAACGTTTTACTGAAGCCAGAATTCAGCACTTTATTTTGAGGATGATTTTTGGAAGCAATGCAAGAGTGGGAGAAATTATGGTCTTTTTTTTTAAACTTACATATAAAAACCAAATACACAAACATGAATACTGTATTATTTAAAACCATGAAATCGAAAGAGAGTGATTTATTCTGCAAATGTCGAGGTTTAGATGTTTCAACAAGAACTTCTGTTTCCAAAATTCATGTCACCCTCTTCCCATTTTAGCTGTTACAGATGTTTATCCCTATAAGGACAGTAAGGTCAAAGGGCAAGCGCTCCAGTGCTTGTGATGGTTTATACTGACTAAACCAAACATAAATCTAATCCACAGACACCAAAATTTTGGAGTCGGTTCTAAGTTATTGTTCTTTGAAATGTAATTTGTAGTTCTGTGCTCGCCCAGCTCTTCACACACACACACACACACACACACACACACACACACTGTAAGTTCAATTGTGCTCAGGATAGTAAATCAAACTCCTCTGAGGAAACCATTTATAAAAGCCTGACATCCGGCTTCCTTTTTCTGATTGCTGATTACACCTCAGAGTTTTTGAATTCAGCTTTGCGAGTCACCTCAGGACCAGTGCAGGACAAGGTTAAGAAACCCCCAAGCTGTAAATTAACCACATACATTATCTATGGGCCCCAAATTTGATCTGCTGATCATCATCTCCTCTCTGCAGCAGGCCCTCCTATCCTGGAAATGATGAAAGAGACGAAAGCTCTTAATGGCTTTACCAGCGTGCTGAATCCCTGCCTTGTCTAATATTAAATCACTGCTTATATTTCTTGCAGCTGGCTAAGCCGTGAATGGCAACTCAGACACTGGTCACAAACCAGCTTGACAAAAATAAGGATTATACCTCAAAATAAGTCAACATTGGTCATTAGTGTGCATCAATATGTGCCTTACTGGATACATAAATATTGTTGTATGCCCTCAGTTTGAGTAATGCCAAGGACGTAACAACATATCATGTGCCAGGGTCAGGGTGGTTTCCCACTTGTAGCTTTTTTTTTTTTTTTACTTCAATGCAGTGGCCCTTCACAGGTCAACTTTTAAGCGTGACATGCAAAGAACAAAAAACAATAGTCCCAAGGCTGTTTTAAGACTTAGGATCGGCAAATGAAGTGTATCGATGGCAACATAAATCAGATTGATTGAATTTTAATAGCGGCACCTCCTCCTCTTACAATGTTAAAGATGAATCCACATGCTCAAAATGTCCTTTGTGTAGGTAGGTCAGTGTACGTACCTGAGACAAGAAAAATCCCCATAGAGAATAGCTTGACATATTGCGTTATTCAAAAAGTCTCAGAGAGGAGCCTTAAATTATCACAATGGTCGTTATTTATTAGGTAAATAGTAAACTTTTAACTTTTATGTCATTTCCACCCATTTAGCATTTTAGTGTCCACTAAGCATTTTCAATGTGAAATATGTGCCTGCTTCTAGTTATATCTCCTAATCTCTTTGTGGAGGAAAGGATATTTTATATTATTATTTAATTAAATTGTTCTCCCCTCCATATTGTAAGGTTTGCACTGCCGTATTTCTCTTCAGAAGTTTGCCCTTTGTCAGCTCTGACATTGCTTTAAGCCCCATCCGTGTCCAACTCACTGAGTGTGTTGCAAAAAAAAAAAAAAAAATAGGTGAAAAGCTGCTTTCAACGGTAATTGATAGGTGCTGTTTTTGGTTCAGTGGTCTTGTGTCACTCTTGCCACCATGCGTTAGGAATATATCAGAGCTGGAGCAGTGTGTGAGGGTGGGGAGATGGTGGAAACAAGTGTGTCATGACCAGAGAGGGTGGCACACATGCCATGCTTGTCAGGATGACTAATAGCCTGGGGCAACAGGTCTCACTGTAGGGTGTTAACAATCAGCCAGGCCTCAGGTTGTGGCCTGACAGCTTGCCACATGACTTGGACACGAGTTGGTCACCTGCACTTTGTATGGTTTAACAGGACCTTTGTCTCACTAGGCTTTAATCAACTTGTTTCACCTTTTTCTTGCTATAAAAGTTAACGTTGCTCCAAGGTGTTAAAAAACACCTCACACTGCATCCATGCTTCTTCAGTGTTGATAATAACTTCAACTAAACTTAACTTAAGAAGGTACCAATGACATGACATGAAAGAAAGTTTTCTATTAACACATGGGATCAAATCACATACATGCATCATTTAGTCTCTTTGCTGAAACTGAGATTCTTTATTTGACAAGGCTGCTCAGAAAGCAGTT
Organism: Rachycentron canadum; assembly: GCA_038496675.1. Lineage (NCBI taxonomy): Eukaryota > Metazoa > Chordata > Actinopteri > Carangiformes > Rachycentridae > Rachycentron > Rachycentron canadum. Next base: position 3,433,151 of record CM076664.1, on the reverse strand, counting down.
CATCAATTCAAAGTGACATTTACACTCCAACTCACCCATAAGGGGGTAAAAAGAGAAACCTGTCTGCTCAACATACTGTGAAACATTACCCCTTTTACTTTTACAGAAATCCATGTGTACTCCACAGACAGTAGCCAGCACATTTAGATTTATAACATTATTATGTAACTAATCTAGTCAACTATTTAAATTATATTTTTTCTGCCTTCAAAAAGTGCTGTGTGATGTATTGCAGTTAGATAATTAATTATTTTATTTCAGCAGAAGGCTGTCTTGCACAGTCATTACCTTGTAATATTAGAGTTGGCAAAACAATGAGTAAACTTCAGACAGCCACAGGTTGGATGGCTTTGTTAGACGCCATGCGAAAACTAAGAAGCTTGTCTGTTGGCCAGCTTTGTGAACAAGGTGAATTCCCTTTCAGTGAATGTGACTTATTCTCTTCTTACCCAGAACTTGTTCTGTCACTGTCCACATAAAGAAAGACATCTTAAGAGAAACATGTGCTTGCGTCATAAGCACCTAAAAATAGCTCTTTTTTTTGTACTCTGATTGCACTTGTTTCTTTTTTTAACTATCAGTTTTGAAGTCTGTCTGGTTGCACATGCAGTATTTAGATTGGAGTGGACACATCGGCACTGTGCACTCGGGAGACCTGTTTTCTTCCAGACTTAGCAGCGCATGCTTCCATTACGCAGGACATTGGATATTATATTCTGCTGCTCATGTGCATCCAATACCCCACATGCTGACATGAGAGATTCAGGCATCTGTTGACACAGAAAGGATGTTTTTTATTTATTAGTAAATGTGATCTCTAGAGCAAAGACATCAAAAACTTATTACAGCAATGATAGCATTGTGAATTGAAATTTAGTTTTTAGGTAGTTTTGATTTGCATTTATATCCTGTTTGTTTGATACAAGATCAAATGTGAAATAGTTACAAAACACCTGTAACACACTAAACCGACATGAACATGCTGTACAGATAAAGGCAGGTCTGTTGTACATGTTGTACAGAGCTATGAAAAAATAATTAGACCAGATCTTGTTTACCTTTGTGACATCATCTATTTAAAATAAATACAACGCTGCTCCACACCCACATTCAACTGATTATTGGTTTCCATTTTGCCAACAGTGATTGACGCCGCTTTTAATAATGCCTGTTCATTTGCACATCAGTGTAACACTGGAGCTCAGGTTTGTTAAAACAGTGTTAACAGCCAATTAGTCCTGAGTGGAGGTGGTGGATTTTATGTTGCCCTGGAAGACAAGCGCTTTCCAACGGCATTTTATTTTCCAGGTGTGTTAAGCTGTTTTTATATGGTGTGGGCAGACAGCCTTGCCCACCCTGTAAACAGCAATGTAGAATGTGTCAGGACAATAAAAAAAAAGGACCACCAGAAATTTGTTGTGAGTTTTAATTGATTCCTGTTCATAAGAGAATCAGCCAATTAATGTAGCCTGTTCTGGAAACAAGTGCCGTTGTTTTAAAATGTAAATGTATAACATAGACTGACATAAAATGGGTTAGTTTGTTATGGTTTATGTTATGGAAACAGACTTGGTCAACCTGACCAAGAAAGACAAGAAGCATGTGATTTATATATCCACTAAAGTTGACAACTAAAAATAGCAAATAATTCTCCAACCTGAAAGATGTGCGTGTGATATGACCCATAGGATCATCTCCTAAAACAGTGACAATTTAACATCATGGTTACGATAATGAACATGGAGTTTGGCATATGGAAAGGTCATGGCTTGTTTTGGTTTAAGCACAAAAACTTCATGGTTCGGTTTAGGAAAAACTCATGGCTTGAGTTAAGATAAGTACTTAATAAGTTTATGTACAACAATAAAAAGAATTGCAAACAAATATAAAGACCATATTTTTTTTCTTGTCCTACCACACAATTTTTGCTCATTTTACATTTGACTGCAGCTCTTTTAATCACATAACCTGCAATAGTTTAATTGAACCCAACTGGAGAATGAGCCACCAAATGAGCCACCAAATCATCAAACGCCTCCTGATATTTGCACCACAGTAGTTGATGGAAACACGGATCAGGTCATATTTAGATGCAAATCTTCTGGAAATGTTTTTAAATTTGTAGAGAAAAATTGTATAGAAACTTGGCTGTTGTGATAGAGAGAGGATATAACATGACAAGAATGTAATTAGAAGCTATTTTACAGTTTTACATTTAACCTAATATCTGAGTTCCATTGTGTTGACGGTTTAATGGATTTGCTGATATCAGTGATGTTTGTAATCCCTTGATTATATTTTCACTTGAGAAATCTACAGTTGAAAGTCTTCAGCTGTGTATACGAATTTAAATAAAATTCCCAATTGTGCCTCGAACATATGCTGTACGGTGACTTTTTCTTGACTAAAATCTGGCATAAACGCCATGTTATGTTAAATTCTAAATGATATGCATATCATATTTCTCTCATGGCAGTTGTTTTTGTGAGTCATGCAGTAATCTGAGGGGAATATTTTTCCTCCAATCTGGCGATGTGACTGCCTTAGGTCTTGGCAAGGTCCTGCACAGTCCGGGAAAAACTCCACTGAACGCTTGTGATTAAGTGTCTTTATTTAAGCCCATGAACTCAAACGAGCAATCAGAGCCAAACCGAGGCTCCAAACTTCCTCAAAACCATGTTGCTGGAAGCACTGAAGAGTGTTACTGACCAACTATCATCATTTCTCTCCTGTCAGATGGTACTGGACATTATACTTTAGTTGTTAGATTCACTAAAGTTAAATTAAATACATTAAAGATTTTGTGTTGAGATAATATTAGTCTTTTTTTTTTTTGAGCAAGATAGTACTTCAATATTTCTGCCAAAACCTAAAATGCAGCCTTATATACAAAAATAAATAGTGTCATATAATTATTCTAGCACATATTGACAAAGGAATGATGCATAACTATGGTAATGTCTTGTCCTGGTACATAGTATTTTCCTCTAAACTGACAGATCTAGGACATTCTGTCTCTTGGCCTCAATCCAGACGTCTGCCTCATTTCATTGTCCATCTGTGCTGTCAGGGCTGTAGCTCTGTGTATGGTATACATCATATTTTATGCATGTATATAAAATAACATAAGCTTTTAATCCGTTACAAATTCCATTAAGTCTGAACTAGTAAGAGATTGGAAGCTGTCGCATAGAGGAAAAGAAGAAGTCATCAGAACAGGTTGAGAGATGAACATGTCTGGATGATAAAGCATGTTTTGTTTTCTGTGGTTTTATGAATGAATTGAAGTTTCCTGTGTGCTGGCAGCCAGATCTTGTCTCTACCTGTTTGACGGTGAAATTTCCTCATTCTCTATGTCTTGTTCACATCACTTGCAATGATGATAAGCAGATAATCTCAAGGAAGTTGGATCAGGGAAGTATTTCCATTTAGTCTTCATAAAAAGATGCTGTGATGTGCTCTGTGATAAGAAATACAGCACTGATACCTTGTGATTTAACCACCAAACACTTCTTGTTATTCATTGTATTTTTCTGAACAAACAGCGATATGCTCCATTAAACTGTATAAATTATGATAAGCTTTTAACACACAGAGCTTAAGTAGGATCGAACGGATGTGATTTTTATCTGCTGCTATGTGACACACAGGTATGATACCAGCTGGGTGTGGAGGTCTGAGTGTGGGGTGGAGGTGCAGACAAGACATGCTAAAACACACTATTTTTAGAATCTCTTAAAGGTATGAGGTCAGTTTTTACCGGGTTCACACAACCCACACATCAGGGTGATTCAGTGGCACTAAGTTGTGAGAGACAGCTTGGCTGGACGATTTAGACGGTGAGACAAGATCAGACAAACAACAGAGACAAGGACTCATTGGCATGATTTTCTCTCTAAATGCACAGTGTGCACTGCAGAGAAACATTCATAGGAGGGTTCCTCTGTAACATATTTAACCAGAACTCACATGGATGCAGATGCACACCATAAGTACAGTGATGGTCCTGTGTAAAGCAGTAAGTAAAATCGGGTGATAATAATAAAAAAAAATATTTGTTAGTTTATACAGGAATGCTGATAAAAAAAATGTTATCAGGAAGAAAAAAATATTAAAAACACATTTAAAATAGATAAGAAAAGAGGATAATGACAAACAACACGAATAGTCTCATTAAGTCAAATGAATATATTCTATCCAAGAATTAGACATTGGCAACATTAAACTTGTACATTTAGTAAAGCTACTGTAGAATATTGTGGTAAAATAAGTGAATGTAATGAAATGCAGCTGTAAGAATATAAACAACTTCACTCAAGGATATGGAAGACTATCCCAACTTGAGGTCTTCTTAAGGCACATGAACAATATTGTGTCATACACATACTGTGTTATTTTGCACTGTAGCTGCGAGTTGAACAGTTAGGAGATGGAACCAAAACTGTGATTATTTACACTGAAAAGTTGAGCAATGAACTTTTATAGAGAATTTTAATAACATTTTTTGGCTTTATTCCAGTCATCTCCAGAAATGTCAGCCAGTTTTTCATATGAAGGTATGCACTGTAGGGATGATGTGAATGTGTCAGAGGAATGTGTTTTGCAATCCTAAATGTCCTTTGTGACAAGCAGGGCCATCACAGATATGACATCTATACAGTACATGAGCACAGCCGGGTGTCTTAATCCTGTTGTTGATGACAGACAGGAGCGTACGGCCTGCAGCTGAGAGCTCTGCTGCTCTTATTTCTGTGTGTTTGTTGTATCTGCTTGTACATGTGTTTTTATGTGTATGTCTCCTGCCCGTGTCGTGTTTCTGCATAAGCGTGTGCGTCACAGCAGGTTCAGACGGCCAACACACTAACCTGTTTAACTCACTCGGCGCCTGAGCTACTGATGGGGGCCCTTTACCGCTCCTGGCTGGTCCAGCCCCTAAAACAAGCTCCCGGGCTGCAGCAGCGGTTAGGACCCAAACCAAGCCTCCATTCACCTCATAAACCCAGCTGTTTATTTTCAGAGGCATTAGAGGAAACACTCGACAGGGCTTATCAGATCCAAACAGTCGCACGTCTTTGTTATTTTACACACAGGCCTCCTCTCAACTCAGCCTCATTTTCAGTAATTGTTTTCTTTCTTGCTTGGTAGAATAACACGGAGGGCTACATTTAACACAAGTGGTAAGGGAATCCGTTAGTGTAAACAAGGCAGATACAATGCACACTGGGATTTTATCTGAACCTTTTCTGTTATTCTATGTTTTTTAAGGGCAGGGCTGGAGCAAATACTGGAGCACACATATGTTGAAGTGACATTGGTGAAATGAAATACAGGCAATTTGATGCAGACGTGTTTTTCTCAATTACTGCTTCATTATTGCTTCACTAAACATCAGACCCACTTGGGGTTTGTCTCTAACGATAACAGGCTAAAAGGTGAAAAAGTGAAATGTTCTTGATATTACAATTACATCATGTTCAGGTTCATCTACAAGCAAACTGTTGTCTGCTCTTGTCACAGCAGAACTGACATCATTTTGGATAAGCTGTATGTATAAATGCTGTGCAAACAGTTTGCTGTGATGCTAATGACACTGTAGTACACATGGTCAACATGGTGGCAGTGTTGCACTGTCTTTGGGACACCTGGACCCTCTGTGCCACTCAGTACCAAGCAGCTGGGGACAATGCTGAGGATTATGACGCAGCCATGTGGATCAACAGGCTGATTTTACCAAATTGTGATGTACGTTGCAGCTACTGCAAATGTCAGCTTCAGCGTGCTGCAGATTGTGACTTAGAAGCAGACAATACACAATTGTTTGAATTTACAAAATAGCAACTGTGCTGAAATATGTGTGATCTAATCATGTCGTCTTATCAAAGGAGACAGCTTGGGTAGAGAAATCAGTGAGTTTTCAGCAGGCAGGAAATGTTTGCAGTCACTCATGACTGACAACACAACCTCTGTTCAGCCGCAAGGTCCTTAGACAAGCCAACGTTACAGCCGAGTATCAAGGCAAACATCATCCAAATCCCCCAGTCCACCTCCTTATGCTGCCAGCAGGAGCTCTCATAGATGGGCTGAGCTCCACTCTGCCAACTGCGGCATAAAATAAACACACAGTAAATCCAGCGTGATTAACATTAATCATGATCACGTCACTGCTAATGCACTGACTGAGGGCCATACAGTGAAATCACACTGATGGAGACGCTTGTCTGCACATTAGCGGTGGGTGGGTGGGTTTGGGAGATGGGGAGTGGGCTTGGGGGTGAGTGCAGACAGGGGGACCTTCAATAACTATGCTGTGATAACACACAAAAATTACTTAAATGAGAAATGAGATAGCAGAGTGCTGATTGAGTTTCAAATTGTGGATAAAGTGCACAAATCAACATAGGTGTTAGACACGGTAAACTTCACTTTATTCGTGTTACCCCTGTATCTGGAGTGAGCAGCACTTTGAAAACATGCAACTTTTGGGAAAGACATTTATTTAAAAGGCTCTTTTCAACTGTGGCAGTGCCAGACACAGTTTGACTAAAAGGTCCCACAAGACTTGTAACTTATTGTCGAGGATTGGATTTCAGCTAAAATTAGCCATCAGACCCAATTTATTACTCTGATTGAGGACTCTGAAAATGCCAGTAACGGGCTCCCCATTATATAAGCTAAGCCCTCAGTTGAAGATATAATGTTGCAATTTAATTCAACCCACATCACTTGTGAGGCAAACGTGTAAAAGTGGTAGTAATAGTAGCTTAGGTTTCCCCAAAGTATTGAACTCGCCTGAGAGGCTTGGAAAAACAGCAAAATCCCCTACCAATTTTATGGAGGTGGCAAAACAAGCGTCTTTCCTTAGGTGACTTGACTTATTAAACCCAACTGGAGGCTGTGAGTTATGAAACGATAGACTCAACTCAAACAGGCACATTATACCTCAGTTGGTTTTACAACAAAGTATGCCTCAGTTTGGGAGCTGAAGATCTGCTCTCAATTAAAAACATCTAATGTTTTTGTAATGTCTTTTTAATAATGAACTAAATTAATAAGAAAAAATGGGTTTAGTCCATAGTGAATTTAACTGTATGATATGGAATAATAGCCATATAACTAAATGTCTGTAAAACCAGGCCTCCTATAAATGTATAATTTACATTATAATTATAATTTATTTATTGTCTTTGAACAAACAGTGGCAGCAGCGTTTCTCCAGAAGATTGTACAAACGCTCGTCTGAAACAAATGTCCTTTCGACTGAAAAGTTGTTTCCTTCTCAACCGTTTAAACGCAGGTGTTGATTCTGGTGTAAATGGCTACTGCTGCTGTTTACCTCCTCCCTGCATTCGCTGCCTCTGCTGAGTACACTTAGGCAGGATCTGTGGACACTCCAGCAATTATTAGAGATTATTTGAGTACTACATCCCCCTGTGCCCCACCCCACCTCAACACACACACACACACACACACACACACACACACACACACACACACACACACACACACACACATACACTCCCTGTTTGAGTTTTTCCACCCTCTAAACTCATACAACACGAGCAGTAGAAGATCATAATAGTGTGCAGTTTGAACAGGTCGGCTGCTTGAAAGTGTGTACCGGCTCTGCTGCCAGGAAACAGTCTGTCCTACCACATCGCTGCAATGGACTAAGACAGGCCCTGGCTCTGCACATGAACCAGAATACAGACCAGACACCCCTTTCTCCCCACTTCTAATGTCACATGCCTCTCCTTAGCGGGTGTGCCTCACTTTACAGTTCATAGTTAAGAGAGTGCGAGAGACTAGTTTTCTGCTTCCTGCTTCTTCGCTTCTTCTTCTTCCGTGCAGACAGTGACAGGGAAGTACAGAAATATTGCTGTAGCTGCGGGCGCCTAAATATGTGAACAGCTCTCTGTGCTTTCTTTCTTTCTGCTCAGATTATCTGAATGGCTTTTGCTTCCCAGGGTGCAGTATGGATTCCTGCGTGCCTGTGGTTGGCACTATTGCATGTCTCGTGGCGCTGATTCTGGCCCGTGGCACTGGCATCCTTTGAGCCCACACCCAGTGCCATGCTGCACACTCCTCACCACTGACATCCTCCACTCTGACCAGAGACTGTAAACACCAATGGAATGGACCACACACACTTTCAATTTTTGAGTGAGCTACTGCGTGCTGCAGGAGCATAAGCAATACAGAGCAAGAGAGAGAGAGAGAGAGAGAGCAATCCAGTAGCATAACAGCACACAGCTACTTTAAAAAATCTGAGCCTTAACAGACAGCTCACCGAATAAACTAAAAAAACAAAACAAAAACATTATGGATTTTAATGCCTGAAGCAAAATTAGACATACAAGCCTCCAGTAACAGTTGCATAATAATCCTAAACAGCATTGGTGTAAATCAGTGTAGATGGCACAGCCATGCAGTAGGTGAGGTGCTGGAGGAAGTGGGCTGTTTGTACTGCACGATAATGTGTACTTTGCGGGCCTCTGCGGGTTAGAGTCATGTGTATATAATGCCCAAGCTGTACAGTAGCTGACCACTCGGTGACAGATGCCAGGTGACAGGTGGGGCCACAACAGTTGCTCTGAATCTTAGCACTGCCGGCCTGGGCCTCATTTCTCATGTCTCTTAGTTACTCATCAGCTCCTGTACAAAAAACAAGGCAAATACTATATTTCTAAGGTAAGCCTCTACAGCATAGAAAGACATCTTGTGGTTCTTGTGAAATTATAGAAAGTCTTTAAAAAGTAAAATGTACTCTACACTGCCCCTGATTATTATAGCAACTTTTGAGATGAACAACATCCTCTGTCTGGAGAGTTTTAAGGACTTAATTAGTGAAAGCCCAAAGCACCAATCAGTCACTGAAACAGAGTTGTCCAAGTTCATCCTGCTGCAAGCACTGCAGACTTACAACATCTTTACAAAGACTCACAGAGCACTATGCCATCCTGGCTGCTGTTTTTTGCTGTCTCACTTGGCGAGATTCACATGCTCAGGCAGAGCTGCTGCTGATAGGGAGCTATGCACAGGGGTGCATGCAGGGTGTTGTGTTATATCTAAAGTAGGTCCCCTTCTTAGGACAAAAACTTTTTCCAACATTAGAGGCAGGTGCACCCCATGGAAAACAGGGTGAAAATGTTTCACTTCACTCCTTTCAGCACGGGGGCAGAGTTCCGTTTGAGCGAGAATCGTTATCAGCTGACCTGAGCTGCCATCATGCCCTCCAGATGACGCCACCAATATCACATATCAGAGCTCTGATATCAGACTAGTGGTCAGGTCAGGTTTTACTGGTGTGGCTGATCAATTCCCCTTGCAACACAGCATATGTCAAACATGCAGTGTGCAGTAAACAGTTTTGCCAATCCATCTAAATATTAGGAGAAGGAATGAAAGGACAGGATCAAAAAACAACATGGTCATGACTCAAAAGACCTTTTTCACATGGGTCGAGGTGGACTGCATCTCGCTCTCATAGCTTGGAGGGAGTTTCCAGACAGCATGTGTTTTCTCACCAATTTAAAATAAATAAGCCAAACTCCATATTTAATGAACAGGAAAAGCAGGCTGATGAGAGAAATCAATTTATTTAAGGACTGATGCCGCATGATAAATAGTGAGCTCTTAGTATTTAATTATGCAATTTTAGGAAGTGCGAATGTCTGCACTGCTGCCAAGGATTACACGCTAACACATTTATAATAGTGAGTGAGTGAAATTGACAGTGTGAATGTATTGTGAACTGCTTTTAATGGAGCTACTGTAGCCCAGCTGTTTCATTGAAGCTAAGGTAATTCAAGAGATCATAGCTCACCTATTAATACAGCCATTTCCAAAGCAATGAAAGGGCTGTTTATTTGAGGACATAAAACGAACCCCCCCCCCCTCGTCAAAGCAACATTTGCATGAGTGACACAAATAAACATTAATACACAACCGCCCAAGCCAGATTAAAAACTGCTATCTTCATGATCTGTTGACTTAGTGAGCAAATGAGATGAGTAAATGTTAAAATGTCCAAAACATAAGAATGGAGCAGTTAGAATGTAAACATGATTACGTGAGGACAGCTGTGTGTTAAGATGAGCTGAGAAAAAGATCTCTGTGTGAGAGTTGAAATACAAGTCACACTGGGTGAGCAGCAGTGAATCCCTGAATCCTGAGAGCCTTTGTCTTGGATACAGAGAGGAGTTGCTGTGAAACTGCATGTTAGTATGATACAAAGATCCTCTGCATGTAGAAATATGTATGTGTTGGTATTAGAGCTTCACCTCTAAATCCCTAGGCTGATCCATCAGCTGATATTAGCTCATTCCAATATATTTGTACCTGTGTATATTGGCTGATAGATAAGTGAGAAAAAAGCCTCAGTTCTAAATAGATTCCACAAGATGTTGGAAAATTTTCCCTGAGACTCATCACATACTTTCTGCAGGTTTGTCAGCTGGACATTCAACCTGTCAATCTCTTCTTCCACCACATCCCAAAGGTGTTCTACTGGCCTCAGATCTGGTGACTGGGGAGGCCACTGAATCACACTGAACTCGTCCCCGTGTTCATGAAATCATTTTGAGATGGATTTTGCTTCGTGACATTGAGCATTATCATGCTAGAATTTGCCATTAGAAGGTGGTAATTTTTTGCCATAAACTGCAATTGGTCAGTAACAATAGTCAGATAGGATATGGAGTTCAAACAATAATTGATTGAAGTGTGCCACAAAAACATTCCCCACACTGTTACACCACCACCACCAGTAGACTGGACTGTGGACACGAGGCCAAAGGTGGGAAGGTGGATTTATGGATTCATGGATAATGTTAATGTCTAATTCTGAGCCCACTATATTTTTCCAGTCTTCAGCTGTCCAGTTTTGGTGAACTCATGATCGCAGCAGCCTCAAATTACTGTTCTTGTTTTTGAACCATGATCCTCTGCTGTAGATGTGTTTCTGCTCTCCAGTGGTTTTAGTGGTTTTTTGAAAGTATCCTGCGAGATAATGTGACGTCATACGACAATTCAAATCTAAGAGATTTTGTGCTGTCCATCTACTCTAGAAGGCTACTTTGACAGTCATAAGTAAGTAAATAAATAATAAGATATTTATTGTGAGGTAAATCTGAAGTGAAAAGGAGCTCATCTTTCAGCAACACAAAGTGCTCAGGCAGAAGAGCCTTTTATGCCACGTCAGGGAAAAGAGAAATGCGTAAGACTAACACAGCCATGTCAGTGATGGTTTTTCAGGGGGAAAGCAGAAGATATTACAAAGAAAAAAAAAGAAAAAGAAAAACGTGATTCCAAGACAGTATCCGTGACAGGCTGGCTTTCAGATCAGATACAACCTTACAACCTCAAGGCTTTTATCATCCCCGGCGAGAGCAAGCAGGATCGGAAGGATAAATGAGGAGGTGCACTCCATTTTGGTGTCAGGTGGGTTTCAGGTTCCCGCTCTCCAAAATGTTTTTAGTGTTCACTTTCACCTTGTAGCTTGCCTCCCACTCTCCTGGGCCTACTTATCATGTACAACAAGAATGACTGATGACCTGGGGGAGTGAACATCAGCCTCAAGAGCTGATCTAGCAGCCAACTCATAAGTCTTTGACTGTGTAGACATTGAATTAAACTGGAAACCAGTCCCAGTATTATAGCTTATTACTTTTCCTGATTATTTAGTAAGACAATGTGGAAACAGGTGCAAGATTTGTTTGTCACCCCTGTTTATCTATGTAAATAAATGTCTGCTTGGCATCTCATCTTCTTTTTTTCCCAAATTCTTTGTTCCATTTTTTTTTCTGCTGCAAGGAAAAGTGAATATGACTTAATGTTAATGTTTAAATTCTAAGGCATATTCATTTATCCATCATTAATAAACAGTCAAGTTAATTCTTTATTTTAGAGGTTGAAAACAGATAAACCAATCTGGTAAAGAATACTTACTGGAAGTTATCTTGGCTGACTTACAGGCGTATGAACACATCACTGAATTTGAATGTTTTATATGAATTAGCACGCCCTCAGTCGTCTCTGGAAAACAAGGAAACAAGGCGTGAAAAGACCCATTGATAAGGATTTTACTTAAGTTATGGCTACGCAAATATGTCACGGTAGATAACAACAAAATGCTGATTTGTGGTTTAGGTTTATCTACACCAACAGTCACCTGTGTTTTTATAATAAAAACTTCTACAGCAGCATTTCTTTTTACCATTTGAAAACAAATAAAATAAGCTTTGAATTAAAAGTATATTTTTATACTGTATTGTATTTATTTATTTGTTTGTTTGTTTGTTTTTTTATTATAGCTCTGCAAGTATCTCCTTAAGTAGGAGATCTCAGTTTTCTCAGTTTGATGAGTACATTTGAGATAGAGAACAAAAAAATGATTGGGAGATCACACCATCCATGACACCTGCCAACTCATTGTCACTCAGTTGTTATTATTATTATTTCATTATTACTAGAGCATTAATATAGAGCACTCGTTTTGTTTGACCAAACGCAGCTTCAAACCTAAGGTGAAACCAATACCACCAAGCTGTCACTGCTGATAAATATGCCCTATATGGCACATAGTGAAGCCATAGATATCACTGTCCACCAGACCTTCACATCCACGTATAAAATGAAATGAATACTGCACACACTGTGGTGACATATATGGGGCAGGCAGGTGGATGAACTCCTTTGTCAGGTAGGCAGATGGTTGGACAGCGTGTCTATAGTCAGGTCTAGCCGTCCTGGAATGTGCGCCTTTGATCTGTGGATTATGGGTTCATCATTTGGGCTGGGCTCAGCTGCTCCTCTCTGATCCATGCGGCCCTCAGATCCTATTCATATATTAACTGTCTGTTAGGATATGCAGATTTTATCACCTGCATGGACCCAGATTTATAGTATAGTATTATCATCTGCAATGTTACCTATGTGCATTATAACTGAGTACATGTACTTAATCTGCTTTTACACCCTCCATTCTTACACTGTTTATTGTTTCTTATATTTATAGATTTTTTTAATATTCATTTTAGACTAGAGACGGTGTACACCGTGCAATGACAAGTACCAAAAAGATTCCTGCACAATAAAACATAACATTAAACAATAATCCAGGCTCAAACTGGTGCAAACATGCCTGATCAAACTCTAACAGTACAACCATCCAACTAATTGCCAGCATCAAAGAGCATTGCTCCAGTAAAGTGAGCGTCCTGTGACACAGTGAAGCAATCAGTAATGTTTTTTTATGAGGCACATTCCTTTTCTGAAGGAATGCCAACCAAGTGACCTCAAAATGAGGAGCTGTGCAGACGTCTGGGCTGTGGGCTGAACTGTACACTGAAGTAACCCATCGGGTCTTAAATACCTTCCATCTATTGGTTGCACTTTACTGGCCCCTCCTGTAAGACCATTTCCTTCTTGTAGTTTTTGCGGCAATAGTGATGACCTGTTGATCAACAGAGCAGAGTGTAGCACTGCTGATAAAGCACTAAGGTGTACAACAGTGCAACTTGTAATAACCCTGGCTAGACTAATAAAACTGCCATTATTATATAGATTAGATGGAAAAATCATATCACTCAGATAGCCATGTCTGAACAAGATGTGGTTAATGATATACCACGTCTTTCCTCACTTTGCTTTACAGGACAGCAAAAGAGGTAGTAATAATATTGCTGGAAACAAAGTATAGCACCCAGAGTTTTGCACAAGCAATATGTAAGCAAAATATGTGTATTGCACATTAGATATACAATATATAATATGCAATGTGTTTTAACTGTAGTGTACAGAAAACAAACAAACAAACAAAAAACCCTTAATAATATAATGCATTTTTAATGCTATTACACAAATTACATGAGGGGATAGGCCATATTTGCAAATCATTGATAAACGTCCTTTTGATTTTCTTTTACCTTCACTCATTTTTGTTCGCTTGTACCTGTGCACCATTCTCTATGTGGCAAAAGATACATAAAAACCTTTCCATTTGATGCCACAGCAGGGCTCCATCAAAGAGCCTTTGGTGACCAGAGTCTGATAAACACAGCTCCTTCACATGAACTTCTGAGTGCTTTCAGTCTCCACCGCCTCTGATGAAATGGCTCTTGCATTCCTGGAGAGGGTGAGTCAGATAAAAAAAAAAAGAAACAGTATGGGACAACAGAAAGACATGGCCCTGATTTCATCTTGGTGTGAGGAATTTTCATTCATTTGTTGCCTAAAACTTAGGGATTTATATATATATATAATTTGCAGATATTGTTGTATGGTGCCTTTCACAGATATTTTGCTTTCACATACCATTATGTTCAAATATATAATTTTACTGCTTAAACTCTGATGTGACTTGGGAGGAATAAATGGTGACCAGGAAGGTCATGAATCTGACTTTCCTGCTGAGCATTGCTCACAGCTTTCTCCACATTTGGTGCTAACACGTGTTGTGTTTTTCTTTTAGTATAATTAACATGTCAACACAAGGATTAAGCCATTAATCTGCTCTGTTGGGTCAGCCATTAAAAGAAAAATAATTCAAATATGGGGTTTATAAATATTATATAGTTTATAATGGTGTCTGATACAAGAATAAATAACTATAAGATTCAGAAAAATCTGTCTCTGGTGTTATAGGAATAAGAAGAGCTGTCTGTTTACATGAGAAAAATAAACCTATAAGTATTATGTTTATATTAAACTATAGCTGGAAGAGACTGGGCTTGTGAGCCCCAGAGTTCAGTACTGTACGTAGATCACACACAGAGAATGAAATATCCTTCACTACCAACATAAGGTCTACCTTCCTCAGCCTCACCACAGCTCTCAGACAATAATTACAGCCTTTTCATGTTTCATGTGTTTTACATTTCCTCTTTCGGATGACAGTGCAATGAAGCATTCCTCCACAAGTACCACAAAGTTTATTCAAGCGAGGCTTGGAGTCTTAACCTATTATCTGAATATCTGCAGCTCGGACAATGGAAAAGCTAGAAGAGTGTTCAACAGTGAAAGGAGAGTAAAAACAACTCCGCATCAATTGTGAAAGCAGCCAAAATAAATGCGTGTCATTAATGTATTTCATATTGGCTTCATAGTTATTGTAGGAAAATAAACACAGGTAGTAAGTCAAATATTTGTCGTTCTCAGCTGATAGTTTGTGATGCACAGTGCGTCTCATGACTGAGTCTGGCGTGTATGCAGGTTGCGCTGTAAAGTCAACAGAATCAGCCTTTGATCCAGCCATCGCCTCGGCGTAGACCCAGCATTTTGTTAGAAGGTGGGTGTGCTGAGGATATACTGTGGCTTCCTTTGTGGCAACATTCTCATTTGGACCCATGTTTAAGGGGAAAAAATTTACCATGTGTCTTTTACTCAGCACTCATTTACTCCACTGACAGTTTCCAGCCGCAAATCCTTCCTGTCACACATCACACAACATGTTGAAAAAAACAAAAAGCTAATTTCCCTGTAGATCAGTCTTTGCATTTCACTGCACGTGACTCAATAGAGATACTTTTACCCAGACACTATAATTAAACTTGTGTTATGAAAGTACACACCCTTCCATATATCTTCTTCTGTACAGTAAGTGGGTGCAATTAGATACCTCACCTGTCAAGTTTGATTATCGAGGAAAGCACCGTTTGTGGTAGACATTTTTTTATTATTATTTTATATTTTTTAAAATCTAATTTGTGTTAATACTGTTGATACTAAAAATAATACCACATATAGGAAAATGTGTCTATCATCATACAGACTGGATTGGACTGGAAGTTATTTTACCAATCCTTGTGATGCCTTTTAATGAACATGGATATAAGCCTATGTAATGCAAGTTTATATAACAATTTAAAAGAAAAAAGAAGATACATCGTTATGTGGTGTGAAATGGAACATATGAAGGATTCAAAGGTTACACAAATCCACACAAACAGCAAACGGTGGTCAAATGTTAAGGTGCCTTGGGCAGAAAGCCAACCATCTCAGACACAGACAGTGTTAGGCTGCTGTCTCAGCTAATACTCAGACGATGCATCCTCCAGACAGGCACGAGTGATTCATTATGAGGCTGTTTTACAGACCATGTACTTTGGACCACAGTTATTCATAACCAGGGGACATATGGACAACCAGGCCTTACAAACTTAGTTATGATTTTCCTTCCAAAAGTAATGAGACTTTTTTTTTTTTGATGCTATTTTGACACCTTTATTCTTTTCCAGTATCATGTGGAAAAAGGATACATTCTTTTTAAAAATGGTGACACAAAAAGTAAATATCCTGATTTCCACATTCAACAAATACTGTAACAAGTGACTAATAGAAGACACACATCTGTACGCAGAAAACAGAAACTAGATGAATTAATGGTATCTAATAAAAACAGAAGAAAGAAGACTACATTTAAAACAATTAAGGAAATGCAATAATACAGGATATTAAATATGTCGTCTTCTCAGCAAACTGCAGCTAATTGTGCTAATTATTGGGAGTTTGACGCTAATTTACCCCTGTCAAAATTGAGTATGGTCATAGGAAATATTTCAGGATTAAGGTCAAAGGTCAGATCAGCGAGTTGCTGCTTTGTGGTGTTCTTCACAGGGAATTTCTCTGTTTGACCTGAAAACACATAGACTTCCCATTTCCCTCCTCACACCCAACACACCCTCCCACTCATTTGACCTCTGACAACTGGGGCCCCTGTGCCACAGACTATTGATTCCTTGGCATTGAACTTGAATCTCGGGGCCACAGGGACTACAATCAAAGAGGCATTGTCTCTCTAGAAGACAGATTGCAGACCAAACAATACTTGTTCACTTTCCCTCGTTCGTCCATTCACAGACTGAACCACTTATCCTCAGCTGTCCTGGACTTTCTGACCATTCAGTTCATGTGGAATTCATGCATTTCCTGTGTATAGAAGATGTCCTATTTACTCTGACGGATCACCGGATGATAACAATCTTCATACGCCCCTTGGTGTAACCCGACCAGTGTTGGTGTCAGGAAGTCAGTGAGGTCTCTTGAATCTGCTTACAATGAACAGAGCAAGAAATCACAACCTCTAACATCTATATTACAACATAATATCACACACATTTCACTCACACACTCATATCTCTTGTATGTTTATTTGTAAAATAATATAGATCCACAACACTGCCTCATACTTGTGCGCAAGACTATGCTTATTTAACTGTCGGGAATTCACTGACTGCTTCTAGTTACAATTAGAGTTCACTGTCATCACCCCTGGTAGCAATGTGGCATTTACTGTATATGAAAAGGACATGGCATAATTGCAAATTTATTTTTTCAACATAATTGCAGGAAAAAAGCCCCAAATGACTCCAGTGGAACAACAGTGTGAAGATGTATGGTTTACTTTTCATCAAGCTCTCTTCAAGTAAATCACGGAGAAGTACGTTCTCTGGCTTCTTCTGCGGGTGTAAACATGAGGCATCTGAGTTTTATTACAATGAAGAAATGAAATAAACAGTAGCCTGAAGAACACTGGTGGCTGAATGCTCCATTAAAAAAAGCAATGCTGTTTTAAGTGGCTAATTATCAAGGTGCATGATTTCGGTTAGCCAACAGTAAATACACAATTTAATGAATATGCTCCCTGATTGGTGTGAAAGTGAACCCACAGCTAATTTTGTTCTCTACAGTATTAAGAACTTGCGCTGAAAGAAGAGGAAAATTGGTTCTCTAAAGTTCCCATTATGAAATTTAACTGATCCTGTCAGTGCACCTTTCAGTAAATATAATGCATGTATAAAACTCTTGGGAAAATATGATAAAAACAATTTGCAGAATACACACTTTCTTCTTTCAGTTTTTTTTTTTTTTTTTTTATAACAAGCAAATATTGTTGCATTTCCCTACTTCTTTTGTGTCATTCCCTTGACCTTGATAAAAAAGGATGTTACTGTTTAATGTGTCCAGGCACTGTGCAAAAAAGCATCTTAAAAGTTCAAAAAATGATAAGCTATTTATGACATTTAGAAATAGAATACTGTGCTGTACCCACATATGTGTATGGATAAACCACAGTCAGTATGTTCCCTTGGGACTTCCAGAGACCCATGAGGATTTTGGGATATATGTCCAATGCCATAATAGAAAAGTCATTTTGCATTAAATGCGGACCTGAAATCTACAAGCCTCCAATTTGGCAACTTGGTCACAACTCAACTGACCCTGTAGGCTGGGAGACACGGACACTTGACAAAGGTTGAGGTTACTACTGTGAAAATATTGTCAGGCATTTTCCTCTTTCTTTTGAAATCACAGACAAAAATGTTTCCACTCACGAACATTGCATTCCTAAACACCCGGTCGGGCCAGAGGCTCCACTATTTAAAATAAAACTCAGGGTGGGTGAGAATTTCACCCTGTCCCAACCATGCACTCTCTGTCTGACTCAACATGCTCAGTTGATATGAAGCAGTAGACATCACAGACAAAGTTTTTTCATCAGTCAGTGCCATCACAGGCCACCCACTTCCTGATGCCAAAGCAATTAAAACAGGCTGTCCCTCTAACTGATGTCAGGTTATTTTAGTTTAATTTGAGTGATTTCAGTCTTATGATCGTTTTTCCTTTCTCCTTTTCTCCTCTGGTAGACTTCAGTGGTAACATCACCGTCTGTACAACAGTTGTCAGCCTCCATTCCTGCTTTGTCTGCAAACTTGCCATCAGATTGCACTGTCACATAGTTCCCCTTTTTCCAGTTTCCTAGAAATCATAAAGCTTGCATCTGACAAGAGGTGCAAATCCTGGCAACTGGATCGCAACCATAAATGACAAACATGTATTTCCACATTCTCTCCCTTTCAACAGGAAATACCAGGGTTTCACCTTTCAGCAGAAGATGTTCTAGTACTATCTTCTCCCCTTCAGCTTCCGCAAACATGACCAGACAAACTACCTGAGTTTGTGGCAGGAGCAATAACAAGCATGCCAATCCATATTATAATGGAAACTCTACCTGCCAGCATACATAACCTGAGACCACAGAGGGAATGCAACAAGTTTGGTTTTTCCCTCTCACAGATTGACATTGCTTAAGTTGGTTGATAACAAACAGCTCTTTCCTGGCTGGGGACCAGTCTGCAGTATTGTTTTGTCCTCAAGTAGAGATGGGAAAATGTCACTGTGGCTGTGGGTCACTTACTTTGGGTGTGGTAAATACAACAAAAGTCTGAGTAACTAGTTTGAGTCAGTTTGTCCATAACTTTTGATCACGAGGTTGTGAATCTGTGATCCAACAATAAGTATAAGATTATACATAAGTGTCATACATCCTACACTGTCCTACCATCTTTCTCATCTTTTTCAGATTTCTTCAACAGAAATAGTTCCTAAACTTATGAGGTTTGATGGGTGTTATATATCAGCAGATTGGATGCCAAGTAAATTAAACTGGATAGATAGATGTCTTAACCCATTCATCGTGCACCAAATTCAACAGCAAAAACATTCAGACAAAACAGCCTGATTGCAAGATCCTCACCAGCATTATTCATATTACCATGTCTTAATAATCCATGACAGAAATAAGGATTAATAGTCTTATTTATGAGTACAGATTAACCATGATGAAAAATGTCACCACAGACGTACTGGATTTCATGTAGCTTTCATGTATTGCATTTTTTCCCCCTAATGTTTCCCTCTACAGTGTGAAATAGGGGAGCGACAGTGATTCAACCGCTCATATGTCAACCTTTTGCACACTTCCCTGTCCAAATATCCAATCAGCATCCATTTAGGCAGCAGTGGCCTAGAACAGGAACTGACAGGCCTGGCAGAGGTGTTCTGCGCCACACATGAGCCATGGAAGTCCTCAGCAGTCTTGGGTTGAAATCCATACTATGGTTTGCACAGACACTGCTGATTACCACACTGCTGGTGCAGACGTGCAGGACAAGGTTGTCAGGTCTAATTGTCTAATGGACAGAGAGTGAAGTCACCCCAATGATGAAGTGTTCTTGGAAAGTTTTATTTCCTTCAGTCTTTAATTAATTTGTCACTACTGGTATGCAGCCACATTCCTTTTTTTTTTACTACAGTAATATTTACACTCTCAAAACGTCAAATGAACTGGTGTTTCCCCTTTCATGGCTTTATTCTAGAAAAGTCTAAAACATCAAACTTCAAATAAATATAATTTTTGTCTGTTTAGCATGCTAATGGTAAATGGTAACAAGCGCTATTCTCCCGACAGCACAGATAAATGCACAATAACAAAAACCAGCCCCTTCTCTGCAAGATAAATGCACAGTTACCCAGCAACCAGCACTGTTATTTTCTTGTTCATTATTTTTATTTATCCTATGTAAACTTCAGCCCTTGGACCATGGATCTGCTGCCAGATCACCTTTCAGGAGGCCTGCAATTTCACTGTCCTGCCTCCACGCTCGGATTCATTTGGTTTAAACAAACTGGCTCTGGGCTTTGTGAAGCCATTCAGACCACAATCATTGTTGAGGGCCTAATCAGACACATCAAGCTCCAAGCTCTCTTTCCTCTCTCTTTTTACACTTCAGTGTAATGGGACTATTTCTGAATATAATAATATCATGTATAATGCCATATGTGTTGTAATTACTTTGTAATACATTGCCAGGAATTGTCATAGTTTTGAATTCAAAATTACATTACATTTATCAACATGTCCTCTTTGTAAGATGTTATTTTTTCTAATATAAAGTTCCAGTAAAATATAATATATTGTCTCTCAGTTACTGCACTTGCCTGTTATGATTTGTTAATACTGCTCAATTCCATATGATTCTAAATAACAATTCAAACAAAAACAACAAAAAAAAGTTCAAAAAATGAATCTAACTAACTTCAATCCAGATTTTGTTGTTCTTTAAGTGTGTCAGTGTGTGGATGAAATGACCTCAGTTGCACCAAGGCACCATGTTGGCTAGCTTCACAACAAAGTCTTCCTCTTTTGTAAGCAGGACTCCAAACACGAGCACTAACATGGAACCCTCTGTTTATAGAACAAGCAAGTCAACCTTTTGGGCAATGTACAGATTTAAAAACAAAAACAGAAAATGTCCTGAGACCCTCATGTGTTTACCTTATGAGCTTGGCCCAATTTGTCTCAATTGCTCAGTCATGTCACTGAAACTGTATATGTCCTGTCAAAACGAAGCAAAATATGACAGATCACCCTTGAACTTGATTCATCTAGAATTTGGCATGTTTTGAAGTTGTGTACTCTTTCCATGGCGCCACACTAACCTGCCTAACATTTAATTAATTTCCCTTTATTTACACACGGCCTTTGCTTCTCTCTAAAAAGACAAAGTATGCCTATGCATAAGTCAGGCTTTTTAATTATCATTGAATACCAATAAAACGTTCCTGCCAGGAAAACTTGGCCAGTATTTGGTTTGCTCTGTGGCCAACACAACAGTCCCATAAAAACATTATCCATTTACATTCCATTCATTAGCACCTAAAGACATTTTCAGACATCTCTGAGCATTGCTTCAGATATTTGCAATAGCACATTTTAAATTTGAACTCGATCTAGCAATTTTACACTGATAGATGTAAAATACATTTGCTAACCTTTAATTCCAAGATGGTTTTACATGAATGCATCAAGCAAATTAGGAAAGATGCATGGGTCTCATCTGAGGCTTCTCTGGAATTTTTCTGGAATATATCCTCCAGGGTCTAAGTTGTGTATTGGAACCAAAAGCATGACTGTTTTTGCAAACTATCCGCAATACATCTATCATCATGTTGCAACTAACCAAATTAGTCTTCTTCCACCCAGGGATTTGAAGACAGAGTGTATGGGTTTTCCTCAAGGTCAGGCGTGATAAAGGTGTTCAGAGAGGCTGTGTTTGATGTTGCACAGACACCATGTAAACACCATCATCACAAATACCATCCGATTTGCTTTACCTAAGAGGTGGAAACAGTACTATGTAAGTACTAAAACACCTCTTGACGATTTTAGCCAAAAGCTGATCAAATAGCCACTGAAGAGAAAACAAGCTAATGAGCTGTTTTTAGAGTTACCATATCTAATTTCATCTACTGGAGTTCCAGGCACTGCTTTATTGTAAATGTCTTTGGCTCTTATTTTCCTCTCTCATAAAATAAGAGCAAATAAAAGAGGTGCTGGTAATTTGGTTTACCTCTGTGGTAACACTGCTTTCCCTATACCCGGTGTACATTCTCTGAGATCAAAGCTCAACATTGGACTGCATTGCCCAGACCATTTGAGGTAAATGTTAAAAGGAAATAACCAGAATAAGCTTAGAATCATCATCCCTTATGTAAGACAAGACAAAAAATAAAGATAGGTCAGAATTTTCTCACTGCATGTTTAGTGCAGGACTGTGAAAGCACTTCTTTTACCTTGCCCAAGCGCCCTGCATACTTTATAAATCAAGCCATCATTGTGAAGACAGGTTGATGACGTCATTCACGGTCGATTTCCACCAGCCAGCAGGGCTTTGATTAGAGCAGTAAATCTCCTGTTTGTCTGTCTTTTCTGAGTGTTAGTGCACTGGAATGGTCAACTCTCCATATGTTGCTGCATATTCTTCATGTTTAACTGGGCTTTGTGGAAAGACTTGTATTTGCCAACACTGGAATTATATTTCAGCTCCTGGGAGCATTTTGCCCTGAGGTCAACATTTACAAAATATAGATGATTAAAACAAATTTCCCATGCGACAAACAAACAAGCTGACAATAGAACAAAAATTATCATGTAACTGTACTATTTAGTTGAAAACTTTGAAATTCTAATAAATACCATGTCCAAAATCTGAAGGCCTTTATCACAATTTATTTTTATTGGAGTTGCATTTAAACCCATGTTTAAATGATAAAATTGTAGTTTCACTGACAAGGTAATGGTAAAAAAAAATCTTTTATTGTTAGCCTGCACCAGCAGCATATATGCAACAAGCAATATCCACTGGTGCGGCAGAGGAGCAGTCAGCAGACGACTTATGCTCTGGTAGCCAATGAGCTCAGATATCTAGAGAGATCTCTGCTATGGCCTGAGAGTCTAAAGAACAGCAACAAAGTGTGAACAAATTCCAAGGTCAGGGCCCGTATCACTGTGCAACACAGGAGAGGGCAAGGGACTATGATTATCAAACTTTCATTGAAGATCGAAGCTTTCTGGTACTACACCAAATATGCTGGGTCTTACATCAGCTTAATGTATATATAATTGATTACTGAGGTACTGTGGGAATAACATTCACCCCACTGTCCAAAACTTGTATAGAATATAATGAATGTTCAGGACTGTCTCATTACTCCAGCGTACGCATGCAGACTAACATTGCATCCTAACATGCATTTGACTGTTGTCCAAGCTGTCATTGCTCAAGGAGCCTAGGTCTTAAGTGCTCAGCCAGTAAACAAATCAGGGTTTATTAAATACACACTTGTCACTCTCCACTAGCCATGCATGGGAAAATTTATTTTGACAAACGTTGCCCCACAAGACTTAAGTGTCCCTGGCTGACGCCAACAGATAAATACCTCTGAATTAGGAAATGGATTGAATTTAGTCAAGGTATGCTTTTAAAACATGGATTTCTCCCTATCCCTGTGGCCTATCTAAGGTCAATAAACAGTCAATGAGTGACACATCTAATTGCTTAATTTAATTGTGTCGCTGAAGTTGAAATGTCTGACTACTGTACATTAAGGCTAGAAAAAAAAAATTGTCAGAACAAAAGAAAAAAAGAAAGAAAAACACTTTAGTCCCTGAAACATGATGGGATGATATTATATACTTTAGTACATACAGTATTTGTGGTTGCATTCATCCGTGCATGAGTGTGTTTATGTGCCTGTGCCACATACAATAATAGCATACTGATGTGAGAATAAGTCTGCAGTACTGTGAACATGCATTCAAATGCGCTCACTCTGGTGAAAAGGTCAGACAGAATAAATGGGAAATCTTTACTCATGTCTGGGCAAAGGTGCATATACATCACATTCATGTGACATTTTGCATACATTTACCATAATTGAGGTCAGGAGACTGAAAATAGTCCCTTCACCATTGTGGCATCCAGTAGTTGTCAGTTGCCAGGATTTTTTAGGCCACACAGAGGGAGTCCCCTTTCATACAGCCATCTGTCTGATCGTTGTAATACAGCAAGGCTGCAGTGGCACAAGTGAGTTGTCTAACCTGCCAACCAGCAGCGGGTGATTGGGCAGTGGAAACAGCAGTAACTCTGTGTGTCTGTGTGTGTGTGTGTATGTGTGTGTGTGTGTGTGTGTGTGTGTTTGTGTGTGTGTGTGTGTGTGTGTATGTGTGTGGTGAAAGAGTCGAGCTTGAACCAGTGCTTGGTTAGGCTGGTTGCACTGTATTGCTAGTGTGCCAAAAGAAAGCATTACAAGGTTCCTGAAGCGGCAATGCGAGAGATTCTTTACTCAGCAAGATGTTAGCCTGTTACATGCTCTCCAGCAAAGCAGAACATTATGTGTTAGACCACAAAGTGTGGGGAACTGCAGTGAGAGCTTCCAGACCTGAAGGAGACCTTGCCTGTAACCTTAAAACACACACACACACACACACACACACACACACACACACACACACACAAGCCAAGTCTGTGGCAGGTCTCGCCATGTAAAGTACCAGTGGAATCATGGCCTTTAAGGCTAGACAAAAACAAAATGAAAAGGTGGGAATGATAATAATAGCAGGTTTGTATTTCATTTATTTTGCACGTCTTTGGCAGTTTTGCTAAATTGATACTAAACTCCTCTGCTCCTGTTTTAATGGCACTGGACTTTGTCACAGCTGACGAAGCTCCGAAAAAGAAAGGGAAAAAAAATAGTTTGGTTTTCTTTACTTTTTGTCTGGTAACTGATGCCATATGGCCAGCGTCACATGTAATCTTTGTTTTAGGTCCACAGAACACAGCCAGGTAGGTGGACTGAGCCTAACAAGAGGTTTGCAGAGAAATAAAAGAATTTAATACTATTTACATTTTAAACAGGCCCAGCCTGTCCTCATGTAAGTCAAACAACAAGAAAGGGGTTGTTTGCATTTCATGTGGGGCTATGTGCATGTGTGTGAGTGTGTGTGTGGGTGTGTGTGGGGGGTGTGGTAGTGCTTTTGTTTGACAACACTGACTTGACTTTCTGAGCGGAACTCAATAATTAATTAAGAATTCTTTTATATTTTGTGCCCCCTTTGTTTCCTATTGGTTTTCCCTCTTTCAATTTTGTCTGCAATCAACTTTTAACATCTCTCCTTTTTCTTCTCTCTTGTGGGCTGAGTCATTTCCATAACAACAGAGTCAGGCACAAAAAGCCTCTGGGCATGTGACAGAGTTGTGGGATGGGGGGCACATGGACTAGGAGAGAGAGAGAGAGAGTGAGAGGGAGAGAGAGCTTGCCCATGCTAATATCTGCAGCTGGGCCTTTGGTTTTGTTCTCTATGCAGCTGGGCTGGATGAGAGAGCCTGGATTCCAACACACCCCCATCGGCATAAATCTTGCCATGCTTGAGGCTGCACACACTGCAACAATGCCACTGGGTCATTCTATGCCAAGTTGGCTGGCTCTGGATATACATACACACACACACACACACACACACACACATAGGCACGCAAATGCTCACAAATAAATTGTTGTTGTGTGGGGCTGTTTGTAGCTCCCAAAGCTTTTTTTGTCTTGTGGGATGCATATATTAATAATTTATCATCTCTTCTGGTGTCTAAATGAAAGCCCAGACGATGCTAATTATTCCTTTCAGTCTCATTGGCATTGTCTATAGGACAAGACCAGAAAAAGATTGAGTCATGTGCAGGGGTCAACCATTAGATTCATTTTGATGATCTCTGGTCAGACAAGGTCTGAAGCCTTGTAGAACAATCATGTTATTCCACATCCTCGTAAGTCCACAGTTGTTGTGATAAGGTTGTTTGGGTGATGGCCTTTTAAGTAGATATAATCAGACATAGAACATACTGCAACACTGTGACAATCAGATGTGCTTCGTAACCTCTGACATATTCGGCACCCACAGTACCACTCCACCATATCAGTGGAATGCACCCTGACTGAAACGGGCATGGATTAAAACAAAGCGATGCTCAGCCACAGTAACAAACTTGTTCTCAAAACATTTGTCCACAGCTTTCAGCCTATCATTAATAACACCATAAAGAGCTCTTTATGTCTGAGTGGACAGTGTCACTTTTTGGAATCAACTTTGACGAGATGAATGTGCATGGTGAGCTTGAATGCTTCGCAGCTGGGTGTGAGCCGGGCGCTGGTGACAGCGGGTACCAGGGCACAAATCCCATGGCAGAAAGGGCATCTTTGTTTGGCCCAGGTGCTCTCTGGATGCACTGCCCTCACATCCTGTGCAGTCTCATTCATTATGCATGAGCCGTACATTTAAAATCATGAGCTTCCTGTCAAAAGCCAGAAAGGGTCAGCCTGGCCAAGTGCGCTTTCTGTTGCTTCAGAGGGAGAATAGAAGCGTAACATTTTCAAGGCACTGAAAAGGCCTAAAGCAAAGGCCATTGTGGCATGGGGAAGCATTATAAAAACACATTATAGCTCTAACTTTCCAAGATACAACAAGGTCTCATAAAGCAGTCAATGCTTTCTGCTCCCTTGACATGGACTTTCACAGTTGCCTACCTCCTCAGCAGACTCTGTATGGCCCACATAAATATGCATTGTCTGTGCGACATATAATGTGTTTTGTGCTGCTTATTGGGAAGCATTTGGTTGCAGCAGTTTGTCATCAGTGGCTGCCATACTGAATAAGAATGCAGAGTCCACTCCTCTCATGTGCCCCACTGCTCCCATGAGAAGATGTGGCTCAGTAATTACTGGAGGATTACAATAATCTACGTTTGGAAGCGTAACCTCCCCCTAGCCTTTGTGGCTCAGCACGAGATGAATCCAGTACAATTAAGCCATTTTGTTTCACTGCATGACTGTTCATTTGCATTATCTACACCAGTGGCTTCAGCTCTCAGACTGGGTCCCCCTCAGGTTCTCATCATTGCATCAGTTCCCTTGGTTACACCTCCGTCTCCCAGAGTCCAGGGTCATGGGGGTCAATGCCTAATGATGTGATCAGACTGCTAGAGTTACTCCTGCAACTATCAGAACTATCTCAACAGAGGTCTCTCTAAGACAGTCAAAGATATCTTCATTCAGTTGTCCCAACACAAAAGAAAGGTTTAAACCACCACCCCGACCGACTTTCATGTGATGCATATTCAATCCATTAGTGTCCATGCTTTATAGTTTAAAGCCAGTTAGCTTTGGACCAGCGGGGTGCCACACCTCTGGTAAAAGGGGTCACATCCCTCAGCAGTAGCCATAGCCTGGAGCGGCTCATCCCTCCAGCCAACCAGTCAATATGACCAGAACCTGAGCAAATGGCTCACGCAGGGGCACTGCAGGTGGGGACATTAACCATTAAAGAGATACTTCTGCTGACCGTCTGGGGATGGAGTAGACCCCTTGGCTTCCTCAGGGCTTGAAATGATCATCTGCAGGCAACTCAGCACAGCTTGGCTTAAACAGGATTTGAAGAGTGAAAATCCTTTATCAGGGCTTACAAGGATGAGACTATATAGCTGATTAGATCTCTGAGTTGTGATCCTGCTGGTAGGAATTCTCATCCAAGTAAAGATGTTCCAAAATTCTAGGTTTTCAATTTAGTTTGCATGATGTATTGAATTTTAGCTGTACTTTAAACAAATTGTCGACTATATTCATGTGTGTTACTTTACATAAGTAACACTGAATGTGAATAAATTTATGCTGAATTTCTTTTAATTACAAAAATACCATAAATAACACATAAAAATAAATAGATATTCATAGTTGGATTTATCTTTAAAACCACTTCAGATGTCTCTCCCACAAAGAGATAGCCAGGGTTTAACCTTACTGAGTTTTACAGGACCTTGACCTCAGTCTAGTGGTCGGCAAGCCGTATCCTGATTCCTGTCACCCCTCATCTTAGGCCAAATCTGGGGCCAAACATAGAATATTGGCTGGTGATGAAAGGTAGGATATACCACCCACTCTTAGCTACAGATTTAATCATGCTTTAATCATGCCAACTGTTCATACCACAAGCTGCAGCCTGAGCAAATCCTGTTTGTTTTCACTATTAAAATGAATTGCATATTATAATGCTCAACATAGAACTCAGGAACTTTGAATTCCAGATAACTTTTTCAGGAATGTAAAACACACACCCTCTCTCTCAGCTTCACACACACACATACACTCTCACAAAATAAACTCATAACAAATACCTTTCAGCTCACAGCAGGGTGTGTCGATATTTGATTGAGCTTCCAAGTTTGACTTTCATTTGCTAACTTGACAAGCTGTCATATTAAATGTGTTATTGGTATACACTGAGATCACCCATTAGTAAAATGGAAAAATTAATTTGGCAGCAAAGTAGATTCCACTGTGAGGTCAGTGTCTGAGGTACAGGATCTGGATCATTAGCAGCCTGCTGTGGGTCTGTCTGTAGCCGTCCGATCC
The DNA here is from genome assembly GCA_038496675.1 of Rachycentron canadum. Taxonomy (NCBI): domain Eukaryota; kingdom Metazoa; phylum Chordata; class Actinopteri; order Carangiformes; family Rachycentridae; genus Rachycentron; species Rachycentron canadum. The sequence goes on along the minus strand of CM076664.1, from coordinate 3,404,573 downwards.
AGGCTGCCACAGGCAAGATATCCAGTCATAAGACCCAAAAAGAATGGCATCAGTCACACTTTAATGGATCCTAGATTATTGTCCCTCCACCCCATAGAGCCCAAGGGTGGGTGGTTGGCTCCGCTGAAGTCCCCAGGAACTGCCTACGTTTTTTTCTTGTGACCCTTACTGTTGCCTGTGGGCATGCTCAGCATGACAGCTACTAACCAGAGGGCCAGGTCCTGCTGGGCCATGCTACTGAGTGGCCCCAATTTTCTCAAATTAGTAACCAATCTTAACTCTTGTTCTCTGGGAGTACCTATAATCACACTGACAGCACCAGGGGATCAGTATTTTCCACTGCAGGTGGACAGGCAAGAACAAAAGCACTCCCACCTCATCCTACTGATAACATTCTTTCAGTTAAAGACAAGGAGGAAGTTGCTCAGGATGTTTTTTTACATCCACATAAAGATAATCATATAGTCTGCAAAAACAAAGGCAAGATTATGGCATGAAATATATAATTAGGATCGATTTATATTAATCTAATGATTTAAGGGGTTTCCTCTGAATCAATACTTTTTTCTTGAGTTCTGGTGATCACATGAAGGAACAGGGATAGAGGTAGAAGAGCAGATTTTATTGTTTGAATTTGGGGATGCACACATTAAATCTATTATTGTACCAATACATGCGCGTGTATACATTGTCTTTATAGTGACACATTTTAATATTGCCGTACAATCACATTTGTGCCATCAGTTGTAAACTTTTAATAACAACTACATCATGCTTATCTTCACAGGCAATGACCCACGTTAAAATGCAGTGCATTTAAAGGATATTAACTATGACAGAACATTTACTTTGCTGTGACTCATTTAGCATAAAATTAGTTTCTAAATGTTGACAAACTAACCTCATTGCGATGGTCGGCATAATATCATCGTGGTATGATCTGAGCTGCCAAATAAAGAACAATTAACTTCTGTAAAAGCAGCCTCTCAGACCAAGAAGCTGCTATCTGATCATTGGTACCACTTAGTGGGGACCTGCTGAGACCTCTGTTTATGCATTAACTGGGCAGCAATAATGAGCACTGGCCTCTCACAGAGCATGAGTCAAATCAAATTCCCTTGCCAATTAGAAGGAGATTTACACGAGGCCTAAGAGGCTAATCTTCTTGGGCGATCTATGGTGTTCCTGCACTAAAACAGCCTCTTATATTCTCATGGACCACTGCTGCTAGCACTCGTGGTGGGATTTGTTTCTGTTTTCATATGTTTCTGCAGGATTGGGAGGCTGGAGCCAGTCTGTGTGTGAGCATCCTGCTTGTGGAACAAGCTTGGCAAATGGCCCACTCAGGACATTTGACCCTGTGGATTTTTTCGTTCTTCTGTGTGGTTTTTTTGGAGCTAGCACTTTCCCTTTAGCAAGGGCTAAAAGGCTCAAAAGGGTGGAAAGCAAAATATTATTATAAGTCTCCTGGACGCCAGGTTGCATAAAAGGTTCCACAGGCTTTTGCATCAAACCTGGACTGTTGAGACCACAGATTCTGTTTTTGTTGCCATAAAACTGCCCTTTCCAAAAAAGTACATATATGTATGTTCCATTTGCCTGACTGTTATAAATTTAAATGAACTGAGAAATCAAGTTTGCTCCCCAAAGAAAAACAGAAAGCTAAATATATTAGGCATATGAATGTAAAGATTGACCCGTGGATTGATTCTTTGGGTTTGTCATGCAGTATTGGGTGTGATGGTCAGGGAATGCACAAATTATATAAGATCTCTTGCAAATTAGTCAAAATAAGGACTACAAAATATATTGATTATATTGATATTGATTTATTAAGATAAATTTTAGGATTTCCATGATTCAAATGTTTTTACAGAGGCTGATCTAAGTGTCATGATTTTGATTTGGTAAAGTGATGTGACCTGAGGTGAAAAGGTTGTGTTTGAGTATCTACCTTGTTGTCATAACAGCTATAGGCAGACGTTGCATAATCTGACTTTATGGACTAGAAGACCTCCCCTGTGTAGTGATGCAGGATACCTTTTGCAATTCTCCTTTGGTTTTAGAGGGCGGTGGGCAAACAGGAGGAAGGCAGACCAGGTTCAGAAACCCCCATTCCTTCCCACTTTGGTTGACAGTGGTGATTACAGGCTAGTTTGTTGGGGTTGTCTGGTCACAGTAATTACAGGTTAGTTGTCCATCACTCCACGGTCTACTGGCAGTGAAGGGAAAGGAGAGTACAGAGCATTGAAAAGAAAGGACCCATTTAATCAGCAGAGTGAAAAGGTGGATTCAGAGTGTATGAATGGGCTCCTCACCTTGCTGAAACTGCAAAGAAATATGTGTTGCTGTTAGACAATAAAATTAGCTGCAACACTCTTCTGGTAGTTGCACTCTTTTACTATAGTTATAAACTACTTACTACAGAACATACATTATGTGTGTTGCATATCCTCATATTTTTCTATATGGGCAGAATCACTGTGATTTTATTCCCTGTCTGAAAAAAAGTATCCTTGAGAAAACAGTTTAGCCATTAATCAATGTATTAATGAGGCTCACTGGTTACCTAAAGGTAAAAAAAATGTTCCAATGATATTTGAGGGTGTGAAGTTATATAAGACTGTTTATAAGTTAGAGTTTTATTCACTACTGGGGCTTTCAGAGGTGGCTATACTGCCACTGGGGAGCTGCCTGGGTTGGAAAGGCTATGAATACACTTTTAACACATTCCCAGCCTTTTAGAGAAAACCCACAATATGGACACAAACTTGTCAGCATGTGTTCTGGGGAATGAGCTGCAAAACCTGCAGATCACCCTTCATAATTTACTGGTGTCACTGCAGCATTGACAGGTCGTCACTGCGCTGTAGGACTGAAGGGGTCAGGAGAGCCTTTGTTCCCACTGCCAACAAGCTGCACAACACCTCACCTCAGCCAATACCCCAAAGTCACTCTCCTTCCCTATCCACCAGCCACAGACACTGGACTCGACGTTGCTTTTATTATGGTGTTATTTTCTTTAATCCAGATCCAGATATTTTTATTGTGTTAATTCTTCACTAATCTACACCGTGGGAACAATTGAACACCCGAATTCCCTTAAGGAGATGAATAAAGCACTTATGTATGCATCTACCTGTCTATTAATTCAACCCAGCAGACAGTGTTTTCCTGGTACAATTTGCCTTCATGACCTTATCAGTGTCTATGGATTAAGTCTGTTTGCTTATGGACAAGAATGCAATTAGCAGAGTCACACTCACTGATCAATGCTGGCATATCGCTTGCAGTCACCCATGAGCAAACATGTTTTTCTTTTGAACAGATAGGAAAGGAATGTCAAATACGACCTGAAGTCATGTTGGATTAATGTTATGTAAGAGGAAAACAATTATTTCCCATGTACCCTCAACCAAAAACCTTCATGAAGTCACCTGTCTAATGCAAGTTCGTTAGACAGAGCTGCAGAGTCTCTTTGTCACCCCACCCCAGTTCTCATCCCACTGTTTCGGGTGAACAACAGCTATGGGACCCCCTGCTGCTTTGCCAGGTGACCTCATCACAGCAACACCAATCGGCCCTCACTCACACAAACAAAGGTCGGCCTGCTGAAAATGCCAGTGCCGGTTCTCACAGTCACCCCGATAATATCTCCATCCCCTTAGCCCCACACGCATTGACATGGAGCAGCCAAAAAGATAGAGTTGCAAATGGGCACCTCTATGAGTCAAAGCAGGCGAGGGTGGGACACTGGACATCCCCCCAGCGGATGCCTTGTTCTCCCATTAATTGATCGCTACTTGATCTTGGATGGTGATTCAGGGGTACTCTCTAGGGCAGGCCACCGGTCTCGGTGATATGTGTGGGAACTGTGTGGAGGCCACGAAGGTGCACCTGCTAAATAGCCGTTTCGGCCTATTCCCCCAGCACCCTGTCCATTGTTAGGGATTTATATTCAGTTTCCTTCTCAGATGGCCACACAGTGGAGGGCTACTGAAGTGGGCTACTCTCTTTTCAGTAAAGGGGTTGCTTAAAAGACAGACTTGCTAAGGTGGGGAGTATTGAAAGAGTGAGACAGGAAGAGCTGGGATAGATGCAGAGCCCATGGGGGTCTCATGGCACACAGTGGTGATGTCAGAGGTTTTGTTGTAAATTTTCACCATCCACTTTACGTAGCAGAGCAGATCACATGAAGCACACAATCAAAAAAGTCACTAGTATTTAATATGCAATAAGAAAACAAAAAGAAAGGTGGGGTATCAACACTGAACAGTGTCTTTCAGCAGGATGAGGATGATCACAAGCTAACAATAAGCCTTAATGACAGCCTGATGTCCTGTGGCCTGTTGGTTGACCCATGACCCTCATCTTAATGAGGGCTGTAATAAAGGACATTACTCTGTCAGTGTGGGGTCCCAGTTGAAGGAGGATAGTGAGATGAAAGGTATCCACTGAAGTGTGAGCTGCAGGTGGGATACCAGTTTAAATAGACAATGACATGCAGGTGAGGTAATGATGTGTAACAACCACACAGTAGTCAAAGTAGCCTAAAAAGATTAATCTTTGTGCATACTAAACTGAATACAAATTTGCTTCTGTTTCAGATGTTTTGCTCAGTTTCATCATCTTAGTTAGTTTCCATAGAGACACTAAATAAAATACTCTATGTAAAATCACATTTTCTTTTATTTTAGAAAACAAAAATGTGTCCATAGTTTAAAAATTATCTCTGTTCCAAGACTAAATTGATGGTTTGAATGTTTCAGTTCTTTCTGTTCCCTCACACTCCTCTCTAATCCGCTCTGCAGGTGCATGTCATCACTGTGTCATTCTCACATGTCTGCTCTAAGCTGAGACTCTTATTCGCTGGCACTCCACTTGATGATCTTCAGAGAGAAGATAGAGAGGCAGAGAGGTGGTGATGGGGGTGGGAGCAGGGCGTTCTGGTGTGTGGGGGGAGGCTGGGAAAAGCCAGAATTACCAAATTTAAATAAAGTCAACTTTCCGGCCATCTGGCCAGTGTTTAGGATAGAGGAGGAAGCCTTGAAGGCTGGTAGGGCTGGAGTGAGAAAGCTTTATTTTTAATGCTCTTTATTTAGTACAAAAGCTTCGTAATACAAAAGCCATGATTTTCCCTTTAAGACAAAGAAACCTTGAGTTTTAAGGATCAGTAATAACACAACAACTTAGCAAACTTACAGTTACTCACAATATTTCCTGACTGACACAATATCTGCAGATGTAAAGACTAACTGGCAGCGTGACTTATTATTCTGGGTTTATTTGTTAAAACTGTATTATTATAAAAAGCAACACTAACTAACGATGAGGTTCAGCCACTGGCATTGACTCAGTGCACTGCAGATTGATGAGTCGATTGCAGGACACCCTGGAGTCAATGTAAGTGGATCTAGAGACACGCATCATGGCCCAGGAAAAGTGGCACATGGGCCGGTGAGAGGAAATTGCATCATTTGAATTCAGAGTAAGCCAACCAACAGGACATATCCCTAAACCAAGCAGTCTAAAATTAAGGACAAAACAATGTGTCAGGCAATGATTGATCAGTCTGGGGTGTTTTGTCAAAATTCAGTCGTCTTTGCAGCCCCACCCCCAGGCACTTCCTATAATCAAAGGCCATGCCCACCCATGGCTAATTAGACATTAAGCAAACGTCAAGAGGTCCTGATTTAAAGCAGCCACCCTAGACCTGAGCAAAACAAAGGGAGCGGAGTGGGGAAATGGGAGAGATCCAGATCAATATTGAGCGGTACTTTTGTTTGCTAAAATGCCATAGAGGCTGAAATAAATCAGATAGAGGAGGGAGAGAAGGGCCAGCGATTGCGTTCTCACGGCTCCCTGGGCACTGCACTGAGAACAGGCACACCTGGCCTAACAAAGCCCAGGAAGAGGGGAGGGATGAGCATGCATACAGGCATGCTCCCACACAAACACACATACACAAACTATCTGACTACTGCCGGTAAGATCATATAAACAAGAGAGTATGTATATGCATTTTCGATTAAGGCCATCTGCAGACTCATCTTAAGCAACAGTGGAGGCAATGCTAAAAATAAAAGACATTAAGAGTGCACTGGAGAAAATCACAGAGGATTTATGTGTTTTGAAACTTGTCTTGTGAATCCTGGGTCAGGAACAATAAAATAACTATTGCCAGCCAGTGAAACTTTATTTGCCAGCTGAGAGAATGTGCCTTCCCCTGCAAGGGCATCTGGAACAGAACAAAACACACAAACATATTTTGTTCTTTATTAAAGCTCAGCAAAAGTAACCAATGTTTATTTGTGTACGCACTACATTCAGAATATGTGCTCAGGAAATCTGTGTGTAGGAGAAAGAGAAAAATGATTCGAGGTAACCATGAATACATTTGGGGAAAGTTGTGAGGCAGGTTTCAAAGAAGAATCAAAATTTGCTTCAAATCAAAATCAAACAAAATTTGTTAGAAAGCTACAAAGTGAAGTTAGTTGTGCTACTGAGCAAAGTCTTGATAGTTGTTTTGTTAAATGATTATATTATTAATATTATTATTTAAATTTCGTTAAATAATTGTGCAGGAAGTGCAGAACCTCCTGCCAATGGTTTCACGCTTGTCTGCTAACCCACAGGTGCAGTGCACTAAGAAACACAACAAAAGGCAGTATAGAAGAAGAGGACTACTACTACTACTACTACTAGGAAGTAAAATTGTGTGTACAAAATGCAGGTTCTTAAATCTTGAGAAAAAAGAAATGTAAGGAAAAAAACAGAAAAATTAAGAGAAGATCTACTGGGGAACTTTAAGTTCACTGCTACTCCCTCCCTGAAATTCAGCCAATATCTAACAATCAAGTCAACTCAACTCTAGTGGGTTTTACACAAGTGCAAATAGACCAAAATAAATTTCTGTGGCTGCCAGAACAATTTTTGCTCCAACACAGAATGCAAGGGCAATTTATTCATAAAGTGCATTTATTCAGAGGCAGTTTCACATGAAATATTGATAGCTTGCCACGTACACATATGACGTTTTACTGTTACTGGCAGAGAGCAGGCAGTGGTTCAGCACCTTGATCAAGGACAGATCAACAGATTACAAACAATAATGGCACCCACTAGAGTGCATACCTACACCAAGGCCAAACAAGTCTAAACATATTTGTCAGCTCTAGATTGTTATCGCCATCAATTTGAACAAAGTCATAGATCTGGTCACAATTAATGCATCTGATTTTTACATCAAATCCACGTGTTATTTCCATACCTAATTTTCAAAAGTGTGGGAAAAATGCAATATCTTACAATGTTAAGGAATGTGATTAAAAAAAACTGGATCTGCCTCTTTAACCCAAAAATATAATAGGTTCTTCCCTGGCCCATGCCTTATCCCTCCACCAAGTTTGGTGTAGTTCAGTACCAAACACAAATAAAAACATAACCACCTTGGCAGAGTTTTTTATATATCTCCATTTGTGACGTTACTCTACTTTCTCTGTATATGTACTGAGTTTGGTACTCACTTTTGTATTGACTTATGGTGCTGACAGTGATGTTCTCATCATGAGCTGAGTTGTTCAGCCGTGTAGGTTTTCTTTGAGAATAACAAAGCAATCACTTTCCAGAGTTGCAGGGTTTCCTGTCTAATGAAAATGCTTCACTTCATCCCTCCCACCTAACCAGCGCTCGCTCTGCAGCATCTGCGCCATGGTTCCCCCCTGTAAATCATACTGTCACTTCTCACACTCAGCACCTCTGGAGCGTGAGCACCCGAGCTGGTTTCAATTTGAGCCCTGAGCAAAGTTAATAAGTTTGAGATAAATTCAGCTGGCCTGGCTGGAGCTGATTTGGAGTGGTGTACGCTTTCGTCCCCCTGATTAGCCCTGGTCCTAAACTTCATTGGCAAAGCACAAAGACAGAGTCTGTTTCACCCTGACCCCTAATGCAGTGTGACCCCATGCAGAGAAGCCTGTTATCATTGCTATTTAGAGAGTTCAGGTTACAGGTGAGTCAGGTACTAAAAAGATAATACTGACATAGTGTAGGCTCACTGCTAGCTGTGAGGGTTCACTTAGGAAGACATATTGAGAATATCCAGTCAGTGAATCTTCAGTTGCGAAGCTGCGATCAAGTTGGACTCTGGTTTGTAAAGAAATTCTAGGTTTTAATCACCGAGTTACGGTGATGTGTGAAACTGTTGCACAAGAGAAACTGACAAGTCACACAAGTCAGCATTGTACTGGGAGTGAAATTATTCATAGTCATTGAAAGGGGCTTGCCACACATAAGTGCCAGTGCTGTTTTTTTAAAATAAACCTCACATTCAGCTAATATTCATCCGTGGTAACCTTTGGCAACTGGCGTGATGTTGGTAAGCACCCGTTTGGCTGTCATTAACCAGCTGGAAGTGACTAGAGCCCTTTCTGCTTCCCACCACATGATTGGAGGCAACCCCCAGTAACCTAACGCAGGAGCCAATTATAGATAATTTAAGACTTAAGCAATTTGGACAGATTTCTGGAAATTACTGTAGAGGTCTTGTTGCTGTCGTGAACAGAAATGAGAGTGGGATATTTTGACAGGTTTTTTACCACAAACCAGTTCTCAGATACACAAAGGCAGGGGTTACATGGTGCCTAATATCCATGTGTTGATTGGGGCTAAAGTCAGAGGGTTAAGCAAGGTCTAGTTAGCCGGGTTCTGAATTACCACAGAGAAGGTTAAGCAAAACAACAGGCCTCCATCCCACCTGTCCACCAATTACCAATACATAAACACGATGGTCGCTTGGCTGCATGCACACGCATAAGATAAATTTACCTAGGTGGTCGGACTTCCCCAATTAAGGAATCTGACAACTGGAGACAGACTGAAAAATGCTCACTTGGTGCCAAATACTATAAAACCCTGGAGCAGTGACCAGTCTGGGCAAGCATGAGAGAGTCCACTGCTAGTAGTTTCATTCATTACAACTATATTTTATGGTGAAATGGTAAAGTAAAAGACATATTTCACAAAGCAGTGAAAACAAAATTGAAACAAATGACAGAAACATCAAGATAGCATTTTCAAGCTACTCTGCTGCTGTCAGCATTGTCGCCATTCTCCTCTGTCATGCTGTGACATACAGTTCAACTCAGACACACATCTCTCCCTCTGGACCTGAGCCCTTTCCCCTGCTGTCTTTGGCCTCTGTAAAGTGGCTGTGTTAACAGGTGGATGCGCCCATGTTTGCTGCCCGTCTCTCTGTGTTTGCCCACGATGGTCAGACAGGAAACTGGCCAGACTGTGGTCAGGCTGAGCCAGTACTGAAACCTGTCGGCTAGGTGTGAGGAAGACTCAGTGACATCACCTTTATGGGTTAGCCTTCTGACGAAGGCGAGAAGGAGGAGACTTGCTCTATTTTGGGTTCTGCTTATATACACACACACACACACACACACACACACACACACACACACACACACACACACACACACACACACACACACACACACCATCTGAAATGTAAAGCACAGATTTTCTATGAAATATCAAAAAATACTCTAAAAAGGATAAAGGATACAGAGACCTATGCCCATCAAAATAACACAGGTATTGTGTATGGGTCAACATGATAAATATTTGTCTTATGCTGTATATGAGTTAAATTAAAGTAAAAAATTTGGCTTTGATGCAATGCATCACTTTGGAATTGAGTCATGTTTTGAAGATATCTGCCCCTGGTTTTAGTTAAGCCATCCAGGCATTAGCCAAACCAGGACTAATCCACAGTCTTCCTGCTGCTAGGTCCTGGTGTCTATCAGGGACTGGCTGTTCTTGCTGTGGACCACAAATATCTAATATAATCATGTCTAATTACAACTGTGATGGCCATTTATTTGAGCCATGGGATTACAGTATTTGTGTGAATGCATGTAATTGCATGTGTGGTCTTATTCACATCACACATATGTCCCCCCCCTTCTCCACTGCTGGGGCCACTACCACTTCACCCAGAGTCACAATTAAGAGCCCTGGCCGGAAAGCAGGCCGGAAAGCAGGCCTGAGCGGTCGGACGCTGAGACGAGACAGACTCACTGGGGCAGTTCCTTTCCCTCCTCGTCTCTGAAGGTTCCTTGGCAAGATGCAGACGGCCCAAGATGTCAGGGCTGAGCAAAAATGCAATCTGTCTCATCACAGTTGGCTGACTGCAGGACCTGAGGCAGTCCCGACACGTAGCATCTCTCTGCTTGCTTTGCACTGAGCCATGCATGCACGCACAGAAAGGCCTGATCGTTTGCATTTGCAGCAGTTGAGGTGGTCTGTAAGTAGAAGTGCTGAACTCACGTGACATGGCCAGTGATAATTTTCAGTGCTATAGACCAACTTTTCAGAGGCAGTGAGAAATTTGCTCCTCTCAAAGTTACTGCGGGACTGTGAGCTGCATGGTCAGTAATTACCAACAGATGCTTCTTCTGTCCTCATTTCTCTGTCCAATTTGGAAACATTAATCTCTTGTTAGGCTTAATAACTAAAAGAATTTTACTGATTAAATAGTTCCTCTAGAGGATTTTTTTTTCTTTATGGTATTCATGTATTAATTGAGCTGTCAATAAGTGTGACATCTTATTGTAGGATCTGAGGAAAATAACAGTTCCTACCGAAATTACAAAATGAGGAGTGTCTTCTGTCAACAAACTCCTCTTAAATGTCTCTTCCAGAGTCCCTGGGGTCAAATGACAGTCCTGACTACATATAAAGGGCTATATTTAGGACAGTGTCTAGTATTGCCTCTAGCACCAAATTAACCTCTGACCTCAAACTAGGCTCTAAGCTTCTGGTGGTTTACAGCTGGGACAACCACTCTGTGTACTGAGACTGTTGATCACTTATCTGTCGGACAGTCCTAATTCATGTAGATTAATAATGCAAAGAGATACTCTGAGAACACTGCAAAAAAAAAAAAAAAAAAAAAAAAACATTTCAGAACACTCCTACTCCTCCCTTATATCCACATGACAGTTCAGGCGCCCCTCTGTGTTCAGGCTTGGGATGCGTGTACTCAGAACAAACAAACATGTTTACTGCTTAGAAATGCAAGTGCTAAGTAGGAGTGTTGCATCTCATTGAGTTTTCAAGGGTGCTATGATCAGGCCTTTGAACTTCTCTGATACAAAGGGTCAAGTGTTTGTTTAGCCTTAACCTTTGACAAGATGAGCGAGTCACACATTTTAGTTCCAACTCAACACCTAAGGTTACCCTGATTTCTTAGGGCTGGGAAAATAACTTTATAAAGCAACATGCAATACATTTAAATTTTATATTATATATTAAATTCCAACACAGAAACCGAAATTTCCGTTGAAGTATTTCTACGAGTGTCTAATTGGTTGCTGGTGTTTGACACCCAGATGACAGGTGTTTGTATTTCTCTTCCCGAAACCCACAGTAGGTTTATTTAGGTTTTCACACACAGACTACATCCACCGCCCAGCTCCGGCTCTGTCCTATATAACAGGAGGAAGGCATCATCTGTATGACTCACACTTCTATCTGGGCAGCCCAGTCAGCCTGAAGCACAGCTGAGGTCCTGGATGTAACTTAGCTCCTTGCCTCTATAACCCCAGCTGTAAAATGACACAACTCCTCAAGTAGCTCCTCAGCAGCCATCAAACCCCAAGTGCCTGTTAAAGCTCACTGACTCCCCCACACCTCCACCATCCCCACCCTTGTCTTATAAAACCAGGGGCCATAAAACCGCCACTAGGCTCAATCTTACTCTCCGTGTGTCCTCTGTGTCAAGACGAACAGACAGTTCATAAATAAAGATGTCATGATAATATTTTGGACTTCATCGCTTCAATTGGGAATTTATATTTGGTGATTTATCTATTGAAGATTAGAGGTCAAAAAACAGATGGTGGAAATCTCCAAAGTATATGCTTAGCTCCAGTATACGTGTCTTCCAATATAAGTAGTAGGAGAACTAGTGATTGTTGACAGCCCAGTGATCTTCACATATTCTTAACAAAATGTTTCATAATGTGCCGATCATGTAGTCACCTGAACCAAATTTGAAAAATATCTCAGTAACAAAGCACAAAGAGAGCGACTGGGAAATTTAATGATGACCAGCTTCAAGGCCGAACAAACATCACCAGCACACTGGTAACTGAGGCGTTGGATGTCAAACCAAGCAGCCCCTCCCAATCATCACACTACCCCTCCCACTCGGTATTCTCACTCCACCCTTTTCCTTTGCCACTCGCTCCAGCTCCTCTCCACAGGCTGGACCGCAGAAAGTAAAATCCAAATCTTGGCAGCTGCTTTCCATCATATTTAAAGGGTGAAGTAGAAAAATCTTGACCAAATCAAACCACAAGTGATTATGATGACATGAAGAGGACATTATGTTGAGGCAAATAATTTCACCACAATCCAGGTGCAGAATCTACTCAGAGAAACAGCCTGAAATGTGATGATATAGGATATTATGGCAAACGAGTAGTTTTGGATTTGACAACTTACTATTCATAAAACAAAGGTCTTACACTTTGTAAATTATGCATTTATGCTGCAAACAGTTAAGCACATAAAAAGCTGCTGAGTTTTGCATCTTATAGAGCTACATGGAAACAATTACTTCCTGGCACATGCAGATTTGTTGGCAGATCTCTTCCTGAATGTGTGTGTCTGTGCACGTTCACGTGTGTGTAGTTACACTTGAGCACAAAGAGAATAATTGCCACTGAAACGTCACTAGGTTTCATTTGACAAGTGTGTTGTGCATCAGCCAAGCAACATCTGGACGCAAAAGGAGAGATGACTGCCAAGCACATGCATTACAGCTCAGACCTCTCTGCCTGAGGATGCCTGCAAGGCTGAAAATTAGCTGAGAAAGTAGTGTAAAAGCTGCAAAGCAGGAGCGTCTCTTTGTCTGCCACTGCACACTGATTCCACAAAAATACAGCACAGTAATTAAAATTAAGAAAGCAGCTACACACATAATGGTACATGATGTTTGAGGGAAGAGAAGGGATAGTTGGTGGTAAAAGCTGCACAAATAAAAATAAAAAATACCCTAAAAATAAAGCTAAAGGTTATAGTCACCCCAAGGAAGCATAAAATGCTCATAAAATAAAGTCCTCTAATGCATAAAGATGTAATAAATATCCCTTTCGGTGTTTTTACAGGACATATTAACTTCACAAGTGGCTGCTATGACCACATCTATACACAACCCCTGATGCCTTTCTTTGTGCTTCTAAGGATTCAAGCATGCAAGTTGAGGTCAACACTTGGAATTTGTGGCAATGATAAAATGTAAACTATCATTAGCAGTTGTGGAAAGGTTAAAGTAGAGAAGAAGAGAGGGAGACATCACTGCAAAAACAGAGATGAAATAAATAAAACTGAGCATACTAATGACTATGAAATGTCAGACAAATCTGCTCCCAGTGAAATCATTTCAAGGATACTTGTGTTTAAATGTCAAACTTAACAACGGCACCTAAGGAGACGTCTGGGTGCATACAGAAATCCAAGGCTGATGATGTTATATCTTATTAAAGAGTTTCAATCTCTGAGTGGAGAGTTAAATATCAGTAATATAATTATTCTACTTATTTTATTTGGATCATATTTCAGATTTTGGAAAATATGTGTCGTATCTAGTCTCTTTCAAGTCAATATTCACACTGGTAGTTTGTAGCTTTGACACACACACACCAGGCAGGGTAGAATAATGCTTTTTTTTTCTGATCTGCATCATACCATCTGTAAACAAGCAAAGAATACTAAAAGGCGTCCTCACATGAACTCTGACCCTGTTAGCTGTGCCACTGAAATGTAGAATGGAGGGCCTCTCTTTTTCTGCATGTTTAATGAGAGTGGCTGACAAACTGAGGCTGGTAGAGTGGGTGTGGGTGGATTAGAGAGAGAAATTAGCTACCGGGGCCTGTTCTCTGTTGGCTTTAAGTGAATGTGATTGGCTGTAGAGGGCTGCAATTGAGTCCAATCAAGTCAGCAACAATCGTGAGCATTTTCTTCTCTCGTGTTCTATAAAAGAGATTGTTGTCACTGTCAACAAATACTGGAAATACATTGGCTGCATCCCTGCCGCATTTGAAGATAAAGTGTGTCACAGCAGCACAACTAAGCTGTTTCATTTTGAAGGCCCCTTCAAATACAACTGAGAACTGTGTCCTTTTCCTGGGCGATGAAGGCCCCAACAGGTGGCTCCACCATGGCCTAGGATATCCAATGATTAATGAATGGTAATGAAGATAATATGGCAGCAAACAACAGAGGGAGAGAAAGAGCCCCAAGTTACTCTACCATTGTATTAGGTTTCAGTTCAGTTTGTTGCAACTGTGAAAAGCAAAGCACTTCAAACCTCAAAGTTTCATGTTGTCAAGGTTGCTAGGCGACAGAGGCAGCTCTTTGTGATGCAATGTAAGGGCGGGCACGGCTGGCGATGAAAAGTGAAAATTCCCTGTTGACCAAAACGTGTCATTTTGCTTCAGTCTTTACAGTTTTCACAGGCTGTGTCCTTTGAAGGATGTGGCCCCTGAATTAGGACAAAGCTAACTTTTTGGTTGGTTGGCTTCAACCATGCAATAACCTTAGTTTGTTTTCTATAACCATGCTTGTTCTTATTTAAGCACTTAAACTTTAAACATGTTGAAACTAAAGGTTAAATAGTCTTAAATCTGATCCAGAGTTTTGCAAAATCGCCCAGTTTCAACATTGTTGTATGGTGATAGGTCTGCCACTCCTCAGTCCTACTGGGAAAGTACATATGTTGTTTAATCACTCAAGTTAGCGATTGACATGGACAGATTGCATAATCAACATATTGATGCATTCTTATAAACTTAACATGCATGTAAGACCACTTACATTAAGGTCTCAGCAGTCTCCCTCTCAGGCATCACAGTACAAGTGCAGTGGCAACTTCACTGACCCGTCTCCACCAGGCAGTCTGTGCACACACATCTGCTGCTGGTTCTGCAGTATTGTACTCTTTCATATGCAATCCCTCACATTTTGCAAAGGATAAGCAATAATTGGTGAGACAACTGTAAAATGGTGATCAGTTGCTGAGTGTTATAGAAACCCTATGACAGCATGATAAACCACGAGGGCTGTCCAGCCTGCAGTTGTTTGGCTGAGTGAGTGGTTGTGAGGTTTTGTAGGCTGGATTTTCCCTCGAGGGAACAGTGGCTGAGGTTGACAGCTTTAGGGCGGTGGGGGTGGAGGGAGAACAGGAAAGAGGTGGTGCTGAGCATTGGAAGCAAGGCTATTTTTTATGACTTTGATTTGGGAAGGACACTACATTACTTGTATAGTGATGCTGGCTGAATGAAAAAACAGGAATGGAATGGGGACGGTGCACTGGGTCCAGAGAAACGGGGAGGTGAAATGAAGAGTCCAGCAATGATGATGATGATGATTAGGCTTCCTTTGGCTAATGTGACTGCTTCAGGCTGCCTGTCTAATCAAAAGTCTGGATTTTATGGTCGGATCAGTTAAGTAAACTTCATCTGGCTGCTGTCTGCCCTCTTCTTCTGCACCTCATCATTGTTCTGTGCCCTGCTTTGTTTCCTATGTTCTTGGCTCAGAAAACTGGCACAGAGAAGGACTGACATGGTAGTCTGTGGCTGTATTTCTCTTAATTACAGACTTATGTGGATCCAGTCCATTTCGTGAAAGTCAACAGCACAGACACATACAGAGTTTCATGATTTCACAGACCATCAATAGACTATAGATAGAATGACTCTGACATTTTGTTTTACTGTGCAAACAGAACAACTTGCACACATATGAAAACGTATAAAATTATTCTTATGTAAACTGGCCAGTTTCCAATAGCTTAAGATTTTTGGAGTATTTTTATTCTTTGTTCGATGAGTGGCAAACCCAGTTTCATCTATTCCATATACAGTATGCCTTAATCATCAACATTAGTTATATCATAACAACTAATGTATGTCCAAGCCAAACCAGAACCGAGGTATAATTCTAATTTCAGATAAGAATTTGACCACATTTCAAGCCTCCTTTGTGTTTCACTTAAAAATGCAGCATACAAACAATGCAAAACAGTCAAAACAGAAGCAACATCCAATGTCATTCCTTTACTCACAACACCCCCCTTGTTTAGCTTGTATTTCTATCACTTCTTTCCTTGTACTAACATTAGCATGTTACTTTCCAATACCGAGTCACTGTAGCATCCAATCTGGCCTGAAGAAGTGGCACTTCTCAGAGGGTATATTATAATCTCTTGTATTGTAAATAGCTGAAGCTCTTGGCAAGACTGGTAAGTAAACAGCTGTTCATGCTAATGTTGGCTAATGCTAAGGTTGGCTCTGCAGCAATATGCTTTAACTATTTAGAATAAAGCTGAAAGCGCTCAGTAGTGTCCTCAAAGAGCCTCAGTGCAGCTTCATAGGAGACACTTGCCAGACCTCTGCATACATGTGTCCACATTCAAGCAATTTACAACATAATAATACGAATGAATTCCATGACTCGGGAGGTGATAATAACAGAGAAAGAGGCTGGCTGTCATATGGGATAGCTACAGATGGATGAGATCATTATTATGTAATTGGTGCTGTTATTGCAGTCTCCCCCAATGTGTGAAAGCAGGCATTGCCCGCACTGGAACCCTGCAG
Source organism: Rachycentron canadum (assembly GCA_038496675.1). Lineage (NCBI taxonomy): Eukaryota > Metazoa > Chordata > Actinopteri > Carangiformes > Rachycentridae > Rachycentron > Rachycentron canadum. The sequence continues at coordinate 3,387,903 of CM076664.1, read as the reverse complement.
ATTAGCCAGACCTTAGTGTTTAAAGAAAGGCACTGAGATCCACCATATCTGTTACAACCATACAATAACTGCCCTGCAACTAGCATCTTCCGAAATAGTCTCTTGTCGGCCAATTGACACTGTGGAGTCCTCTAAAAGGATATGAGCCTTTTATTGTTGAATTTAATAGAAGTCTGATTTCATAAAATTCAAAAAAAAAAAAAAAAAAACACTAGCGCAGCAGAGTGGATTTTCTTTAATGCATTACACAGGGCTTGATGGAATCCAGATTTCACTGCAGGACTCCAGGATGCCAAGCAAGTACAGTTCAGGGATTACATTAACCTTCAGCTGATAAATATTCATAAGCAGCTCATATTATGAAAATAAAATGGTTGCCATTACAAACACACCTCCTTTATTTAATCACTGTATGGTAAACGTGGATTAATGTTGTTTACATTTCCTTACAGAAACCTGGAGGCATAAAATTCAACATTCTCCAAAAAGGTAACGCTGGACTCATTAGTCAAATGATGAATGTCAATATAAACTGTACAAACTTTATAAATGTTTCCCAGAAACTGAACAGATCAGTGTGTATTGGTTAGATCAGAAGGTTGTAATGAGCAAATCCCACATAAAATTCACTATTCTCTGCCTTATTGATTTAATTATCAGTCTGTTTAGTTGCCATTTAAATCCAAAGAAGGTGTGTTGGTGATGTGCCACTAAAAATACATTCAGATAAACAGATTTAAAAAAAAAAAAAAAAAAAAGCTTGCAAATATTTATTTTCATAAAAACAAGGTGGCAGGATTGGACTGAGCCAATTACCTGTTATCATTCATGTCAATAAGAAATTCATGCAGAACCACAGAGAGCTGGGACATTAGGGAAGTGGAGTCGGTTTTCAAAAGTGATAAAAATCAGCTGGCGCCTGTTGAGAAGGTGGCTGTGTACGTCTTGTCACTGCCAAGGACAAAGCGTCTCCCCAGTTGCACCAAAAACAGGGATTTCCACCTTAATGCTCACTTACATTTTGGCTGTACCAGTATGAAAGTAGTCAGAGGGGTGCCATAGAAAATGAATCAGACAGTGTAAGACATTTAGAATACTTAACTAAAATCTTTATTTGATAGAAAGTAACAGCTGGAAACTTAAAAAAAAAAACAAAAAACACTCTCACTCCCAAAACAATCACCTCAAGGCCAGATGACAAGGCTTATAAAGATGATTCTGATATGATACTTAAATTGTCTTCCTTTAGCTCAGGTAACATAGCAGTAACTCTGCTCGTCTACTCCTTCCAGCTCATATTCTCTTTCATTTTCCCATGTTGTTGTTTTTCCTCGCCATTAGCCTACACCTTCAATTGTAAATTCTAGCTCCCGGTGGGACTGCATGCGCCTTGTATTGCATCCTCTCCCTCCCTGGACTTGTGATCTTAAGGCTGGTGAGAAGCATTCAGAGGTGCTCCTTTTCCTTCCTGTTCCATGCATGCCTTTAAGTGGTGACCCAAGAGACTTGGATTGGGCTTACTGACAAAACTTTCCATCCCCTTCTCGGGATCTACCATCTGCACGTCCTTGTGTATAGACACCCATTATTAAAAAGCTAGGCCTCAGTGAGCAACTTCAACCAGACTAAGGTGCACTGGAGCCACAGTTTCAGGTCACAGGAGTGCAGTGAGGTGTAGGTGCTGGGTAACTCTAGATTTTTAATTACAGAGTGTGCATGGCGGTGCGATAAGAGGGTCACAGCTTCCTGATAACCTGTTTGGTGAGTCAGAGGCTGTTTGTCACCCAGACGGGGCGACAAAGTTGTGAGAATGGGACAAAACCTCGTCTTTGTGTCAATACGTCTCTCTGAACTTCCTGTAGACTCAAAGTAACAGCTGTCATCTGCTATTTCCTCCAACAGAGACAAAACCACATGAGTCACTATTCAAAGTCTGCCTCGAACAGAATATAGTGAAAAATCCAGAGAAAAGCTGAAACTGAAATGAGGTCATTTAGAAGCATTGTCTGAGGATAGAGAAGATGTAGTACAGTCAAGGAAGAGCAGTTTGACACCTCCATGACTGTTCAGGTTCATCAGACATTAAACCACCACTGCTTATAATAGGAGACAGGAAAACAATTGCAAGATCAATAATAGAATTACACCTTTACCATGAGCACTTTCATATATTTAATGGACAAATGCAGGCCATTTTTAAATGCTGTGGACGACCATTTTTGTTGTCATTTATATGACAATGCTGGATCACAGATGCTATTGTTGATCTGAAGACCTTGGCTGCAGTAAATGGACAGTTTTAATTGGCTGGAAAAGTCAACTTGTGTTTAGATTATGTATCATGTCACCTAAAACTAACACACCTAACACCTAAATCCATGCTTACTGATATTTCAGTACCAGTTCCAGTTCTAGGACAAGCTGTGCAGACAGGACAGCACTGAGCTCTGCAGCAAATCTAATAAACCAGTTCCAGTTTTCTTACTCCCAACCAAGAATTGTAACCAAGCTGCTCAAATATTGGATCTCAGGAAATAGTGGAGGACAATTTCCTCAGTGCGTAACATTAGAATGCACGAGCCTGGCTCCCGGAGGTTCGGGGCCACCACCGCTGGGCAGCTCCAATTAGATGGAGCTTCCCTGCTGCGTCTGAGCCAGCCTCAACACAGGAGCACCCGAAAGGAGTTGGGGGGAGAAATAGAGGAAGGGGAGAGGGCGTGCATGCACACACACACACACACACACACACACACACACACACACACACACACACACACCTCTGAGCACTGTGTTATGATTGGCAAACATTTTGCTTAGCGTCTCTCCCTGTCTACACTTCTGGCCCCTGATCATGCTGCAAAGTGATCAGAAGACAGCAAAGGGACGGAGGGAAAAAAAGAGGATATACAGAGATGAAAACATGGAAGATCGGGGGGGCTGAGGAGAAAGTCCCTACTGACTGCTATTTCTAAAAAGAATTATGCGCATGTATTTTGTTTACGTTCAAAATGTGTGTACATGTGCTTCAGCATTTTTTATGTTGCTAACTGACTGCTGAATTTGTTCAAGTGGTTGTTAAAAAGATGATTGAATTAATTCTAGATTTTGTTCAATCATATTTTTACTCCAATTTAATGGGATTAATACTTCCTAGTTTATTTTTTTATTATTGATATTTTGACAATAGTCATGGAGGATGTGGGATTACATGCAGCAAAGGGCCAATTGTTGGATTTGAACCAGGATTGCTGCGGTCCGGACTAAGGCCCATCAGTACACGCTTCACCAGGTGAGCCACCAATATTGTACATTTTTTTAAAAATTCAGAAAGTCCTACAGTCTACCAACAAAAATGAAATACTGCGAGCCCTACCTCACAAAAAAATGCCTGAGCTTTTCTGCACATGATATAGAAATAAAATCATATCACTATAATAAAACATAGCCAGTGGATGCCAAAACATTATGTCATAGAGATACTGTTGTTTGTTTCCTTCTCAGACATAATGATAATGTTCAGACTGCCATGTCTCCAACAAATCCAGGATAAAACTTCACAGATCACAAAATTCAGATAACTGCAATCTTAAATCTGTGTGTTAAATCTTTATATCAGTGCAGTGTCTGTAAATGCAGTTTTTTGACCTTGTCTTTTTTCCTTTGCACTGAAATAGGATTTATCAAGAATAGACTTGGCTCTCTCCATTGTAATAAGACACTGTTTTAAAGCCCTTGAAGTATGCCATTGTTCATTTCACCTCTGCCCTTTGTGAAAGTTTTAATCCCATTGCCACGGTCTAATGCTGAAATCCCCGGTAGAAACACCTAAGAGGACGCGATCTGTTTGACCACACAAGATATTCCTATTCCCCCTGCAACAAGTGATACCATGCCGCTGAGCAGCTAAGAGGAAGTACATCGGTAGACCATCCACTTGTGAGTACTCAGCAAGGGCTTGGGTATTGGCTCTAGTGCAGGTGCTATCCTCTGGAAGGTGGTTAGATATCAACACTCATTCATTAACTCAGCATTTCTAGTATCACAGTGACTGTGTGGAAAGAATAGGCCTTTTCATTGGTCATCCCAACAAATGAGCCTTGCTGACAGGGGCCAGGTTAAAGCAGGGGGATTATGAAACAAGGGAGAAATCTAAAAAAAAAAAGCTACAGTAAGTGGATGGTTTCTACATCTACATATTTAAACATATGGAGTAAAATTGTTACACCTTTAAGCTGTGGATAATCATGTTTGAACTCCAACGTTGTAGTGAGAAATAAATGAGGATGTAAACAAGAGCAGTTGACAGAAACGAGAAGGGGAAGTGGGGAAACACAATAAAGTTTATTTTTAGGTTATGACACAGCAACAGTCTCATTTTCACCTGGTACTAGAAACAGGTGGGGGAGGTGGGGGGCAGTCGCATGCTCCATTATGTACACCAGACCCCAGTGCCTACACAGGATCTTTGTGAAAGGTGTCTCTGTGTGCAGGCAGTGGTGCCACACTGACATCATCCAGAGCTGCGGATGTGACTTTTCATGTGTTGCAGTGCCAGGGAGCAGCTCGCACTGTCAGTCAGCCTGAGTCAGCGCTGTAAGCTCCAGACACAAACGTGCAAGAATCCATGATGGAAGAGAGTTTCACAACTGTTACACCACACCTCTGATCAAAAAAACCTGAACATCAAGTCTGCTGATTTTGAGATTAGTACATTACAGTAACAGTAAAGTTGGCAGGGGAACTTTGTTATTAGAAAAAAAAAGGGTTTTGGAAAACCCTGATATTTAACTATACCTAGAGTATGGAAGATAATGGTTGATAAGGTTCATGGGTCATTAACATGGTGGAAGTCTTTTAAAGCAAGACGATGTAACTTCTGCAGGGTGAGTTGCTTTAATGTTCCATCTCTCAGTGCAAACGTATGTTTTGACCTTGGGAAGTGTATTTTCACAAAAAAAAAAAAAATAGAATACAATAAGTCAATATCCATTTTTGACCACAAATCACAGTCTTCAGGATTGCTGCGGTCAGGGCTAAGGACCATCAGTATGCGCTCCACAAGGTGAGCCACTGAGGCGCCCCAATATTGTACATTTTTTAAAAATTCAGAAAGTCCTACAGTCTACAGACAAAAATGAAATACTGCGAGCCCTACCACAGCACTTAAAGAAAAAAATGTCTGAGCTTTTCTGCACATGATATAGAAATAAAATCACTATAATAAAGCATGGTCAGTGGATGCCAAAAACATTATGTCATAAAGATACTGTTGTTTGTGTCCTTCTCAAACATAATAATAATGTTCAGACTGCCATGTCTCCAACAAATCCAGGATAATAAAGCTTTTGGTGAATGGTGTAAAACAATGCATGTGGCAAAATCACCAAGTGTATTGATTTCTTAATGAGCTCAGATTTTTATTAGTTTATCAGTTGATTAGTATTAGTTATTTTGTCTCTTTAAATTGCTTTGAGGATGATAAAGAAGTACAGAGAAGGTCAGAGGAAGCTGCATTGTGTCTTTGTAGATCTGGAGAAAGCTTATGACAGGGTACCCAGAGAGGAACTGTGGTATTGTATGAGGAAGTCTGGAGTGACAGAGAAGTATGTTAGAGCAGTGCAGGACATGTATGAGGACAGTAAGACAGTGGTCAGGTGTGCTGTAGGTGTGACAGAGGAGTTCAAGGTGGAGGTGGGACTGCATCAGGGATCAGCTCTGAGCCCCTTCTTGTTCGCTATGGTGATGGACAGGCTGACAGACAGGTTAGACAGGAATCTCCATGGACTATGATGTTTGCAGATGACATTGTGATCTGTAGTGAGAGGAGGGAACTTTGCCCTGGAAAGGAGAGGAATGAAGGTTAGCCGCAGCAAGACGGAGTATATGTGTATGAATTAGAGGGACTTAAGTGGAAGAGTGATGTTACAGGGAGAAGAGATAAAGAAGGTGGTGGTTAACAGTCCAGAGCAATGGAGAGTGTGGAAAAGAGGTGAAGAAGCGTGTACAGGCAGGCTGGAACGGGTGGAAAAAAAGTGTCATTTGTGATGTGTGATAGAAGAGTTTCAGCTAAAATGAAAGGAAAGGTGTACAAGATTGTGGTGAGACCAGCGATGCGGTTTGGTCTAGAGACAGTGCCACTGAGGAAAAGACAGAAGGCAGAGCTGGAGGTAGCAGAGATGAAGATGCTGAGGTTCTCTTTGGGAGTGACCAGGATGGATAGGGTCAGGAATGAGTACATCAGAGGGACAGCACATGTTAGAGGTTTTGGAGATAAAGTCAAAGAGGCCAGACTGAGATGGTTCGGACATGTCCAGAGGAGAGATAGTGAATATATAGGTCGAAGGATGCTGAATTTTGAACTGCCAGGCAGGAGGCCTAGAGGAAGACCAAAGAGGAGGTTTATAGATGTAGTGAAAGAGGACATGAAGGTAGTTGGTGTGAGAGAAGAGGATGCGGGATACAGGCTTAGATGGAGGCAACTGATTCGCTGTGGTGACCCCTGAAGGGAAAAGCCGAAAGGAGAAGAAGAAGATTTTGTCTCTTTAAATGTTTGCCTCTCTTTTCTCAGTGTTGTAAATCGCAGTGCCTGCAAGATCGGTGTTATTTTAATTCATCCTTTTGTACCTGTCACCTGTTCTCTGTTGAAAGAACCCCTGTTGAGGATACGAGTGCATTATCAGCTTCTGCAAAGACGTGGGTAATGTCAACATTTTGTCAGCACTTTGTCAATGAGCTATTGTTTTTCAGACATAATTGCAGCTCTGGCCCTATTATTAGAAATGCAGGAGAGTGACCTGCTGAGATCTCTCTCTCTCTTTCTCTCGCTCTCTGTCTGCTTTTACAACATTTAATTGTCCTTTAAACTGACTCTGAGGTCACGTCACCCGAAGGCATGGAAGCTGCCTTGTAGTCACTCAGCAGAGTTCAATATCGAACGTGCTTTTCAGGTGTGCTGTCAGAGAGGTTAGAGGGGGAGTATTTGGATTTCATGCAAGAGGCCTCACAAGGTTTTCAGAAAACATAAATTCCATCAGAGGTAATTTTTTTCACGAGCTAAATCATGAGCCACGGTTGTTGTGAACATTCTGTTTTAAAATGGTTTTTACTTAAGAATACCATCAAGCTGTGACTCAATGGTGGTACCTATCCAATGCTGCTGACATTTATCTAGAACTATTGGTTCCACTGCATTCCCAGATCAGTGCGCATTTCCTTCCCTGTAGATACACTATCAATGAGTGCCCAAGGTGTTTCAGTTTACTAGAAGCCAGGAGCAGATAAGGCTGAGATTACAGTGCCACTATCTCCAGAGGAGGCCGGAGAAGGGAGAATATATACAAGAAAGCGTGCAGCAGCAGTTACCACACATGCTGGTCACAGGGGTGAAGGCCAGAACACATCTGTTTCTCAATTGGACTGTATTTCCTCGGTGGCATAGGTGAACAGTCTCATGTGTCATCTGATCCTGGTTTAACCTGATGATGGAGGTGACAACTGCCAGGTCAATAAATAATTGGTTTGTTTGCATTCTGAAGGCAATTGTGCATTTTTTTTAAATAGTTCTTTTTGCAACAAACAAGATTTTAGAAATGGTAAATTCAAAATCTCTACAAAATTGGGTTACCCCCCCCCCCCCCCCCCTTCATGCCCCACCATGCCCCCA
>CM076664.1:3298651-3370247 GCA_038496675.1 Rachycentron canadum | reverse complement strand
CCCCCCCCAAAAAAAATGAATTTAATATGTTTTTATACAGCAACTTTGCCAAAAGAAATGATAAAAGTTCCAGCAATGTCACAAAGCAGATGTTGTCTGATTATGACTTTTGTTTAGTAGAAATTTCAAAGCAGCTGTAGAACATCAGATGTTCAGGCTCCACAAAATATGCACGTATCATCACTACAAATCTGCTCAGGGCAAGGCAAATAAAGAATAACTTTTGAGAGTATGCGCCACAGCCCTTTGACCCCAGCTCAGAGAGTCTTGGCTGTGACTGAGTGACCCAGCCACTGAGTGGACTGGGGCTGCGATGGGGCTGCTCCCCACCAAACAGCAGGAGTGCCCTGATGAATGTTTCAAAGAAGGATCGGAAACAAGACCAAATTTTTCTTTTTTTTTCCTTTTTTTTTTTTTTTTTTTTTTTTTTGTCAGACAGGCCTTTCCATGGGCAATTTTCCCAGGACGACCCCATTATTATTCCACAGAGACGTCTGCCCCCTCCAAACCCTATGGGTGGTCTTTCTGAAGGCAAAAGGAAGAGGAAAAGAAAAGGAAAAGGGGAAAAAAATCTGGTGATACACCCGTGGAGACTGGACAACAATAAAATACACAACAAAGTAAAATGAGACAAAATGAGATGAAGAGTCAAACAGCACTCTTAATATATTGCAAGCATACTGTACCCTGTGTTGATAGCTGGACTGTAGGTGTGTATGTTTTTTGCCTCTTTCTGTATTTCAGGAAAAACTATCCAATATTGTAGACTGACATTTAATCAAGGCTAAAATGTGATCCCACAAAATCATAACCAGACTTTTGTTTACGTTTGAAGCACAACAGTGTATACCTAAAGAGTTTATTGTGTGTTCTTAGTATATTTGTTCCACTGGTAATCACTCCCCTGTTTAGATTACCTACAGGGACAGTTTGAATTGACCCCCACACTGAGTTGCTTTTAAATTGTCCAGTCTATAAAATTCTTTTTTTTTTTCTTCCTTAAACCAATAAGACACATCCAGTGGAGGAAACCTCTGTTAAATCACATGGAAAGACAAGTTGACCACAAGGCCGTCTCCATGGAAGCTACACCCTCAGCTTAAGAACTTGATTCGTGTTGGGAGCAAAGGGAGGACACGTTTCCTACATCCTGAACAGTATTGATTATTGTTTACATTAAATCAGAAGAATTACATGAACAACAGTTACCGACGTCAACTCACTCTTGGGAAATTTACACATAAGTTTACAATCTTATCATCATTTGAGTTTGCCCACTCCCTGAGTAGAATTAGGAAGTGAGACTTTGCCCCATAGCCATCTATCTTGCGCTGGCCTGTGCCAAGAGGCCGAGCTGGGCCAGCCCGCTGGAACCCTTGGTGAGCTCCCTGCTTTTGTCTGAGGATGTGGAAGAAACCTGGCACCGGTCCGAGGTCAGCGTCACAAAATTATATTACCATAATCCCATTAAGTGTGTCTGAGGCCTCATGAGCTCCAGCTCAGTCTGGAAGGAAGGTAAGTGAGGGCTGGCAGTGGGTGGGTTTGAACTGAAAAACAGTCAGTGATGTGATATGAGGTCAGAGTTTAATCTCACTTTAGATGTTTATATTATTTTGCCTATGTGATATTATTGGCCTCAAGCCAAAATGCAAAGACGTATCATTATCTTTTATATTACTGTAGATCTCAATTGAAATTTACCAAAGCATGTGTTTTATCACACTATGTGGTAAACTGTCTATGTCACCAATATTACATGGTAAAAAAAAATAAAGCATATAAATGTTCCTGTGAGCAAGACAATGGTCCATAATTGAATCCAGGAGCCTAAACAAGATGATGGATCAAGTGGGTTTGCCTGTAAGCTCTATATAATCAAGGTTTCTCATCCTTATCTTTATTATCCCTTGTCCTTCAGAAAAGGATTCGCTCCAATAATAAGAAGATTTTCCATCCATCTTTACATTTGTTTCCAATTAAGACACTGAGAGAAAACTTTGGGCTGTCCAATCAGGCATGAATATAGTAGTTTGTCTTTGTTAATTCTCTCGTCTGTACTTGGTACATCTCCACAGAACAAACCATTTTTACAGTGCACACGCCCATTAAGGTACAGGTTGTTTGGGACATGAGAGCTGAATAAAAGCCAGTTTCTGGAAGCTAATCCTCAAGGAATAACTATGACTGTAATATACTGTATATAGAGACTATCTGATGTGTAACAGGAATACAGCCTGATTTCCTCATTGTTTTCATTGTCTTGAATTGTGATTGCAACTTTTTGTAAAAACCAACATGATACTGGCCTATATTTTTCTGCCATGCAATCTACTATTTATAGACATGTTCAGCTACTGAATTCCAAACAGTAGGACTGATCTGAGTTTTCTGTTTGCTTGCTCATAAATATCTTTCACATTGTTCTGTACTGTATAACCGCAAGACAAACAATGCATATGTAGGATTTGTGAGGCGGTGCACATAGGGTGGAGTGTGGATGTGTATGTCTTCTTGGGGGAGCAGAGCTATTAGTTGCTAGCTCACACAGTGACTACTGTGAGCCAGGTTTCAAAGCATTATCAGCAACCATTTCTTTACTTACAGGGCCCAGTATCTCAAACATACCTCCCCTATGTTTGTCCATTCCATCCACAGGACAACCAGTAAGACTAAATCCCTTGTCCAAATAAGTTAATATCTCAACTAACATGTAAAAGTAAAGTTCAGGGCCAAACGTAGATTCCTGAGAAACAGACAGTGCCTAACCTGGCAGTAAACCAATTAATTACACACAGTGACTCAGTTTGTCATGGAGACACACAGTGACACACACTTACACACAAAACCCTGCAAGCTCTCTCTCACAGAGTCACATTTACTAAAGAAGAACACGAAAAAAGGATTTGTGTTTTTTCCAAACCAAAAATTTCTATTTCACATTTTTCCAAAACTCTGAAATCTTTGTATGTGTGTGGATATAACTGTGGGTTTCTATTCCTCCCTGCTTCTCACTCTCTTTTCCTTGTTGACCCCCAGCTCCCAGCATGTGTTCTGATATGGTTCGTCTCTATGGCCTTTTCCTCTGGGAGAAGAGATTAGTGAAATATGGGCAGAATGCCTCACGGTCAATGGGGTCTTCACCGGCCTCATTTCCTCCACGCAGAGCGCTGTCAGAGAGCGCTAAGCAGAGCCCCCAAGGCCTGATGCTGACAGCACGAGAGGAAGCAGACAGTATTAAGTTTCCTTAGAATTAAAGAAAATATCTCTTCACTGTAATAAATAGAAGCAGTAACTCAATTTGAGTAAAGAGGCTAATAAGACACAAGTGTCTTGTGATTCACTGCTTACGATTTTCTGGCAGATTACTGCAGCAAGACAGCTGACTGCTCACAAAACTGGGTAACAGGACAGTGCAAGTTAAATCTGCTAAATTTCTAAATAATAACTACAACGAACTATAGAATATGGATTTTGGAGTTGCTCATGCTGCAACTTTCAAGTTACATGTGCAGCCTCTTTAGTGCATTAATTGGTAGCAGTTCTGGGATGGGGGCTGGGCAAGCCTTGGGCTTGTTCTGCTCTGTGCCCCCATTATTTTCTCCACAGGCAGTTTAGTGCTTTCCAACTACCTCTGAAGCATCAGCAGTTTTGGCCTCATCGTGTGCAGAAGGGAATACTTTGAAACTAGGTGCAGCGGGACTCTCTGCAAGAAGCTTTTATACACCTCTAATTTTAGAGAACAGTTGCTTTTACAGATGCCTAGTCCTCTAAGACAGTTTTATCTGTTTGGTGGTCATATGTTGTTTGTGGCAAACTATTGTTTTGCACAGCCATAGCTATAAGTTAGAATTTAAAATTTGTTCTAAGTTGGCAGCGTTATTTCCAACAAAAACCAAACCACCCGAGAATCTTTTCCAGTGCCATTTTTATCTGCCAGGGGCTTAGAAAACATGGAATTAGCATCATGTCCCAGAGTGCCTTGCAGCAACAACTGGTGGACAACAGGTGTGTTTGGTGAGCACATGGTGAGGGTGATGAGGTCTGCCACATGTTAAATGCATAAAACACAACGCTGCTGCTTAACTAGAGCAGAGAGAGACAGAAAGAGATGCTAACCTCTGTTGGAACTATGTTTTTGTGTCAGATTATAGTGCAGGAAACGGGCCAATACATCTGGAGAAAGAGACAGTGAGTGGAAAAAATTAGAAAAAGGTGCCAGTTAAGTGTCTTTTTGACATGGGATAGATGAAGGAGAAATTTGAATCTCTCGCTTAGAGTGGGATCACACAGTGGGATTTCAATAAATGAGTGAGTGCTGTGCCCAAGTGCAGAGCCAAAGCTGCCAGACGGTACATCCAGCCTTCTCTTTCTCTCTCTCTCTCTCTCACTCTCTCTGTCTCTCTCAGCCTTTCTCTCAAGTGACTTTTTGTAACTTGCTGTGAAATTCCAAGGAGACGTCAGGAAGAGAAGAATCAGGCAGACATTTGGTTTTTATGTGCAGTAAAGTCAGCTTCTTGAATCCAAGAGTGCATGTTTTCAAGATTATTTTTCTTGCAAGAGAAATTTTACTTCTTGTTGTTGTTTCATGTCTGTTGTCTTTCTAAACATAACAGTTGTTGTCCTTACCCAGCAAATGTCCACTTTGCTTGGTTTAAGCCCCAGCTCATGACAGGCAAAGGCAGCCGAATCAAACTGCACGAAAAGCATATCCCCCAACTCTATTAGCGCTGGTTGTCACGGCAATAAAGCCTACTGGTGTTCGTGAGCCATGATAGCCTCCTGGCATTGGCCAGTAGCAAGTGAGATGGGGCTCCTAACCCTGGGAAAAACCATGCCCTCTCCTGATTTATGATAGCTGTGAAAACTTCGAAATTCTCTCCCAGACGTGTCAACAAACATCACAGCGCAGGCTCAGCTATGCATGCGCTCATGTGCAAAGATCCAACAGGCCTGTTTGACACCTTGTTAAGGTTTTCCTCTTCTTCCTCCTGCCCTCTGTACCCTTGCATATCCATGCCCCTGTGGACCTTTGGGCCTTGGGCACTGACCCCAAAGCCCTGAAGATCAGTCAAAGGAGCCTCTGGGCCACCACAACAATCTGGCAACATTTGGCCTCCAGATTTTTTTTCCTGACGTTTCCCCATTAACTGCCATTTAAAGTTTGTCTTTATTGTTGTATAGCAAATTGGTGTGTAACCACTGTTTCAGCTGCACTCTGTTTTCATCGATAATGTTGACAGATACAAAAGCCAACCTCGTCACCACAAGATCACAACAACAAACTCATAGGATTAGTCAAGAAGTAAGAAAGGAAACTGTTGTATATTGTTGTAAAAATTGTGTAAACTAGGTATTTGATCTTCATTTAGTTATACATCTGATAATTAAGGGGTCTGTTAACCTCTACATTTATGTCCCACCTAGACCAAAACAAGAGTCCAAAGACCTGTGTCCATGTGTCTAATCTGCCAAAGTACTCCACAATGACCATGAGAACAGACTCTCCTGTAAGATCCAGGAATGCACTGTTGCATATCAATGACCCACATCAACAGAGAAAGACAGAGAGAGGGAGAGATGGAGAGAGAGAGAAAACAAAAAGAGAGGATAAAAGGGCCCCTTCTCAACATAGGCACACACACACACACACAAACACATTGCAAACACACACAGGCAGGCAAGTCTGTGAAATATGACAGTCCCACGGTGAAGAAGGTGGGGGTGAGGGAAGCCATATTGTAACAATCTTATTCTGTGGTCATTAATCGTATCCTGCTGTTCCAGCCTCCCCGACCGTGTGCGCTGAGCGTATGTCAAACACATTTCCCCTCTCTCGGTGGGCGCACTCCCAGCCACCTCCAATGCTGCACAAAGACACAAACCCTGAGAGCTCCTGAAGGCAGACAGGCCAGATAATCTCCCCCTCGGACTCCAGCGCCAAGTCCAGAGCTAGGCATAAAGACAGAGATAGGCACAGGCCCACTGGGAATGTCCTCGGGCTTGGCTGCTGCAGATGCTATACCACGCTAATTTCACAACAAATCATATACATCATGAATTAAATGTTTCAGCAAACACCTTCATCTCTGTCCCTGCTGGCCTTGTGACTAAATGTTGTGAAATGCTACTGTTTAAATATACGTCACTGTTGCTTTCTACCAAATGGCTTTCAGTATGTGGGCTACAAATAACAGTACATATGGCTTAGCTTAACTATCTGTCCTAGCTAGGCTTATATGATCAGTACAAAGGGACACTTTAATGCGACAGTGGGTTGGAATCAAGTAAAAGTAATCATCTATGATACGTTCCTATTATATAACTGATGACAGTTTTAGTATTCCACAACAATCCTAAAATCTGTTCGCTGATAAACATAGACAATATCTGGGCAAACATGCTTATCTGGCAACAGTTAAGTGGTCTTCCCTCTCCTCATTTTATCCATCCATCCCTCCATACTGCTTGTATTGCTCCCTCGTTCCCCCTCCTGCTGTGAGCTGCCTCATTAGGGAAGTGATGATGTAACCCCTTTCTTTCATCAAGCGCTGCCATTTGTCATTATGACTGACAAGTGCTGAGGTGGGCCAACTGAGCGACAGGAAAGGAAGGCCTCCCATTGGCCCTGGAACTGGTTTTATCTATTGTTATACCTTTCTCTCACCTTTCTACTTGACAGTGCCTCAGTGCATAAAGATTTACTACTGCTTTACACTGTCACCACCATTGCTGTTAAATATAAATGCATAAAAATATTGAGGTCATCAATCAGTCTCTAGATTTCCATACTGTGAGTGGGTCGACATATGTCTCAAGAACTGCAACTGAGGACTATTGCCAGAAACCTGAGAAGTCTTTTGACAAGCGGAATCTCCAGAGCAATGGAAAATCAGTCTGAAACTCCATCAATCACAGCACAGGAGATTGGTTGAAAGACATGCTTTTCACTACCAGTCTGCTCTGAGATCCTGACAAGATAATAGATTGTGAAACTGTCAAAATGGCTTGATTGAGGAGATGTATTGATCATAAATTAGCGACTTTTCATGCTCTGCAGCTACTGTTAGTGATGTATTTGTACCACTACTGTTGTTATTAGAAGAAAATCATTCTTTATGGGTTCTGTCAAAGCTGTTGAAGTGGATCAATATGCGGGCTAAAGTTTGGGATAAACTGGTTTACATTTCTTTGAAATGATTACTTCTCTTTTCTCTGACATAGACAGTCGTGATGCAGAAGTCCATGATGAAAACAAGCTAGTAAGGGCCAACATTAAAACTACAGCAGAGATAAAACAATTATTTGAATGTGACAGCGACAAATAGACACACAAATAACACTTGTAGCATAAAGGCCCACTTAATGTGATAAGATTAGTTTTCCTGTGGTCAAGGGATGGGTGTAAGGACCTGGAGATGCCTTGACAGAACCCTTGACCTATAGGTCTTAGCTAGGGAGGGTGCCCGTCAGTGGGGACAGGACGGGGGAGATTGATTGTGTCCCTGTCGACAAGCTCAGCTGGACATCCTAGAGGGATCTCCCCATCCATCAGATAGTTCAGACGCAGGAGAAGCTGCTTCCAGATGGGAAGCATTGTTCCTGGGCCACCCTGGCAGACGTCCTGACGACCCCGCAAGACCCAAAATGTTACTGACAGCACCCTCAGACAGCCCACAACCTCTGCATCTGTGCCTGTCTGTCAACGCGCTTCAGGAGCCATAGGACACACCCAGCCTAATCAATACCATACAGCAGATAGGACTTGCAGAAACAATAGCTGTCATTACAATCACTAGCCATAGCTCACTGTTCATCCACAGAGTGGAGATCAGAGGTAGCAGCGATGTTGCACTGGCAGCAATCACTGTGTCTAGTGACTAGTGAGGCGTAACATGGAGACTTAATTGTGGTGCAAGGCCTAATTGCATGGTCAGGACAGGGGGTAATGAATTAATACCAAGCCAGTCATCCATGATGAGAATAAGCAAGTCGTCAGCACAGTAATTACACTGCTGCTCGTTAACCTCTAAGCTTCAGGACACGGAACAGTATTATGTGTAAGATTTAGATGATATTTTTTATTCTTCTACATGCAGGCAGGTTTGATAACAGGTCCTGTACATCTTAGTGGTGCTCTTAAAGATTAAGCAACAGTCCCCAAAGCATCCACCAGCCAATCCAGGGAGGCCAGATATTCAGTCAGTGATTTGGAAGACCAGGAGTGCTTGCCAGGTTGCAAGTACTGTTGACAGATTTGAATGTGTTTTCTAGGAGGGGCTATTCAGGGGAAGAGGACCTGGGAGATATTAAGGGGAATGGGTGGGGATATATGTGATCCCATGGCCCCACTATGACAGGCGTCACGCCGCTCTCCATGTGATGATCTCTTCCATATGGACCCAGGAATGGTCAGTCTGTGTTTACATGAGCTGATCCCCAAAACGTGTCTCAGGACCTGTGCTCTGGCACTGGAGGCTGGGAGGGGAGCAGACGAAAGGCGCTTGGGCAATCAGGACACCCCCTACTGAAGACCCATTAGCGTCAACTGCATAGCGGCACCAAGCAGAGCAGCAACCTGCCAAAAAGACCCATACACTTAAGTACACACCAAGCACTGTTAAAGATTACACCCATCATATTTTCATAATTGTTGGAGGCACCTGAAGTCAAGGCCAAGTCAACACATTTTGCCTGGCAGCCTATGAAAAGGGCCATTTGTGTGGAATGGATATCGAAAGCATTTCATCTGTGTTTGCTTCAGCAAACTGAAGAAAATATCATGGTGTCACATTCAGATGGCATCTTTACAGAATCTGAGCGTTTTTGTCAACCTTGCACTCAAGAAGGTGTCATATAATTTTAATTAGGTGGACATCTAAAGTCTTCTAAGTTTCACTGCCAAACTAAATCCTGGCAGCTGGACTGAAGATTGATATTAGACAGTGCAACAGTAAGTACACCCCCCTGCTCTGAAAAAAGTTTAAACAGTTTATTTGGTCCTTTGCAGTTAGTATATATTGGAAGGTACATTAAAATGGGATTGATCATAGAGATGTGTTTGAGACCTCATGGTGACAGAGAAGTCTAGAATCTGAACACAAATGAAACTGTGATTATTTCTGTAGTGTTCCTCCTGTTCCTCAGATGAGCTTTTACACAGAAAAAAATGATTGACCTGAAGCTACCAATCTCCCCTCCTCTGTCTCACTGATAGCCTCTCGTCTATTCAAAACATCAATTCACAATTCAAAGTATAAACCCCTCTGTGGATGTTTGGAAAGGGGGGCTCTCCCCATAGTCTACTTAAATAACCACTTCCCCAGGAATGAAAACAGATCCATTATAGGACACTGGTATCTCCTCTCCTACTAGGGCACCTCTCTCAATCTCTCCCAACTGAGTTCAGGGTCTGGGCTTAGCGATGGGCGCTGTGATGGCGGAAACCTGCCCCTTCTCTGTTGACTCAGAGCTGGAAGTGAGTAAGCTGAACTCAGGCCTTGTCTCACCAGGGACCAGCCGCACCCCGCTAATGACATCCAGCCTTGACATTCTTAAAAAGTCTCTAGTTATTAAGGAAAACAAACAGGGACATCAGACTCACTCACTCTCTGCGCTAACAAATACCATCCCCAGGCAATCCAGTGAATTGCCGGTGCAACCCAATAGTCCCCAGTTGAAAATCAAATCAGGTTATAGTGATTGTGGCCTAGTATTTATCCTGTGAAGTGAATGAAAGAGACAACCATAGATTTGATAACACACAGTGTGCAGGAAGGGGATCTGCCTACCTGACTTTTAGACTCAAGTTTTCCAGCTACTGTGAGGGGCAAAGTGTGCACACACGGGCACACACACACACACATACTCATATTTGTCGTCCTCGATTTGTCCTCATTGCAAGGGGATTCATGGTGGGATGTGGTTCTCATCTCATTGGAGGGAGCTCTTCCACCGCCTCCACCTGCCCCCACATCCATCCCACCCTCCCCCATTTTACCACACATCATTGCCCTGCTAAACGCTGACAATTGGTGACAAATGGACTGCACTGACACTGTGCGCCAGTTGCCCTGGGAGACGGTGGCCGACTTGGGGCAGGGAAGGAGAGCAGAGGAGGAAGGGAGCAGGGAGTCCTTGCAGCAGCAAGGCGCCTGGCACAGGTGGCTGAAAATCAATACAGATCCGGCCTCTGATTAGGCCTGACAGCACCAGAGCAGTGGAGTGTGGGAATCCACTGAGTACCACACACAGCTAAATTGGATGATGGAGGGCAAGAGAGCAGAGGAAGAGCAGAAGGGAGAGGGAGGGGTGAAGACACGTTATTCCACATTATCAAAATGACATTTTGACAGGGTGACAAGGACACACTCCAAACGCATGCACACATAATGCAAGAGTGAGAAGGACACTTTAACAGATGGCATCTGGACACTCATGCACAATTCATATTTTGCATGTTTCTGTTGTATTATACTTAAGTCCCCAGGGAATTACCCTGTTCAAGGTTAACAATGTATCTATTGACAGTGGCATGTTGAGTAATTATGACACTAAATGTTCTTGTTAAGTGCAAATAACATTGACTCATACATATATACATACACACACTTGCAGTTTGCAGTCACACTAATTTCATTTTGAGCTGAGTGCACACAAAAGTGTGGCCACTTTGTCACTGCTTGGCCATGTGACCAGCCATGGCTCAAGGCCTTGAGTCAGTGAACAAAAAAAGGAATCAATTAATATCAAGAACAGGACCAAGGAGAAAGTCTTTCTCAATATTATAATCAAGGCTTTTACAAGATTGTCATATCCTCTTTTGTGTCCTGGAAGAAATACATTTTCAGGTACACACAAACCATTGACAGAATCGTTTCGGCACCATAAAGCATGCTGTTAAAATCAATGCTCTTCATAGCTAAGGAAACAAAAACATGTTTCTGGAGTTTTCATTGTTTACTTACTTGATAATTCAAGATCTTAATTCAATAAACTTGTGTGAGCAACAATTCTAATTTCCATCCAGGAAACCGATTTGCCTATGATATTAATGTTTGTGAACTCACACTTCAGGGAACGAAAAGTAAAATTCCTACGAAGAATAAAAAGATTAGTGACAAAAGAAAGGAGGTTTAATCAAACTTGTATGGAAAAGAATTGCTGCAAGTAATTTTTGGCCTGTACTCACATTGTGATGTCTTGATGAATGAATGAGTTCACCATGACTAAATATAAAGTTTTACACCAATCTACGTACTTTACTTTCTGGCTGCAGATAAGTCATTTGTGCAAACTTGAATCAGTCCTGATTAACTCAGGCTTAAGTCAAACGTTTCTTAATCAGATAGTTGGAACTCACTTATGGAGTCCCCAGTTCACTGTCAGTCTATTTGACAGGGAGAAACCTAGAGTTGAGTAAGTGACATTCCCATCCGGCTCCCCTGAGAGAAAGACCCCTCCCACATATGACAGTACAAATTAATCAAGATCTCAGACAAACCCTTACCCTTCATGCAACAAAAGGATTTTCCCTAGGCCTCTATGGCCTCATCAGGCAATTAAACTTGTGTATGTGTATGTGCATGTGCACATGCATATACATGCATCTATATAAACAACTGCATCCCATGTCATAAATTCTTATTCATGCATTAAACATGAGCAAATATCTGTGTCGAACCAGCAATGTATATTTACGTGCGTGTGAGTGTTTGCTTTGTAAGAGTGTATGTGTGTTTGTACATGCATGTGGAGGAAAGTGTGTTTTGTGTGAAAGGGGGGCACAGAGGGGGGCCTCGATCAGCTGTGTGCAGGTTGCTGTCTTTGAGGGGTGGCTGGGTGGGGGTGTGAGGACATGTCGGCCCTGTGTGTGGGAACCCTGCGCTCCTCACTTCTCATACATTGTTCCCTTGCTCCTACAAACCGTTAATGCCACAAAAGATGCTCAGCCTATTGTGGCGCGGGACAGCTGAGGGGGGAGGGCAATGGGGCGGAGGCAGGCAAGGGAGGAGGGGTCTGGCCCAGGCTGAGCCTGGTATGGCTGCCTTGGCTAACTCTCCTCTTCTCTCCTCTCCTCTCTCCTTTCTGCTCCCCTATCCTCTACTCTTCTCTTCTTTCCTCTTCTCTCTTCACTCAGCTCTGCCACTTAGCCCCTCTCAAGAGGATTTGGCCAGGCTGGATTTAGGGTGCCGATGCTTATCATACAAAAGAATTAAACCAACTCAAGGTTCGAGCTTTCTCTTCTGGTCCGCTATGGCTAATCTGAGAATCTGTGAAGGAGGGCTTAGGTGATGTTACATTTTCATTAGACTTCTGATGGCAAACGGGCCACTAATGGTAAGAGCCCTGGGTGCTATTGTGATGCAAATCCTGATTATTTCTTTAATTAAAGCGTCAGAGGGGGGCAAGAGGGGAGAAGGGGTGGAGTTGACAGAACTGCGTGTCCTTACCCCTACTAGACAAGGATTCTCACGTCCATCCCATCCCAGACTGGAGATCTGGGGCTCTGGGGGATTTGGCTGGTTTTTGAAGGGCTGGTTGGGTTAGGGGATTGGGGCTGAGCCTTTGAATCTGTGACACAGTCCACTTTTCTTGGCTGAGAGCATATCATTTTTAGCTAGACCTCAAACAAGATATTTGTTTCAATTACTACAAGAACTGATTGACAACACCCATATCCACATACATGTTAAATTGGCACACCTGCAATGGTCATGACATCTGAGATCCTTGTGCTTGTGCTTATATTTTAAGCATGAGGTTAGATTACCTCATATGGACAAAATATTCCTCACCACTGTCCATACTGAATCATGTTTATCATTGCAGCATTAATACCTAAAATAAACTCAGAGAAGATGTATTCAGTGAGATAACTCTGTGCTGAACTGGAACATTTAACAGCAAACTAGCAAAAGGATTGATAGCTGTGATGACTGTCTGTTACTGCAGGGTGAAAATTAAAGCAGTTGCTGCTGGTTTCTGTCCTGCTCCCCTGAGATAATGTGCCCCAAAAAAACCAGAAAAACATTGAATGTTGGTTAGATGAGCAATCCACCCTCGGGATCTATATTGTTTGTCCTCGCCACGGTTGCGGTATTCATGGGAAGACGTTGTGTACCCTGCACGGCTGTAGACCAGATGTGGTCCTGAGCTGAATGCAGAGTGGGACAGGGACCGCTGTAGTCACTGGAGACACGGGGAGAGAGAAAGAGAGAAAGAGAGAGAGAGAGGGTGAGAGAGTGGTGGGTCAGATGTGTGCAAGACAGCTCCCAGAACACCTCTGACCACCATTCAGTATGGGATGGGAAACTATGGATGTGCATGTTGTGTGTGTGTGTGCACGTGAGTCATGGTTTGTGGCAAGTTTGCGCTCCACGAGATATGACTGCTAGATGTGGAGGGATGTTTGGGGGGGGGGGGGGGGGGAGTCGATGCAGGGCAGGAGAGGAAGGGGTGTGTGTGGAAACCCTGAGAACTTTTTTTTTCTCTTGGCGTAGCTGTGCTGCTCTCCAGGACCATGGAGTGTTGCCCCCCTGCAGCTTAAGCCCCTGTCTCTTTTTGTCCCCGGCACAACAGCCTGTAGCATTCCATGGCAGCAAATCTGGCTGTGCTGTCACATGGGGGAGATTAGCCAAACTAAGACCTCAATAGAATGCTCACTTTACTCACCCATTCCAGCAGTGGCCGCCCCCCATGCCCAAACACCCTCACACACCCAATTTAACCGTTCCTCGTCTAGACAGAGTGCAAAGCGATTATTATTGGCATTATTAAGACTTATAAGCAATGCTCTTTTTTGTCATTATCACATACCCAGCAGTACACATGAGCTGCCAAGCAATGATCTCTATTTCACACTGTGAAGGCCACTTCCTTGCTGGTTGGGCCTGTGGAGTGCTTCACTGGCCAAACTGCAGCTTCTGGGACAAGACGCAAAATATCTACTTCCTATCCCTCCTATTCTCTTCTGTAACTGTGGTTTTTCATGCCTTCTGGCTCCTCCGGTCCACCTCCCCTTCATAATGCAGTTATTCTGGGCTTGGTCACAGATATTTAGAGTTATTCTAGCCACACTGCCACACAATCATCATCCTTATCTGGCGGGGGACACTTGGAGGAGGATCTTCCTGGAAACAAAGCTCCAGCAGGCTGGAGAGGTCTGTGGCTGCCTGAAGGGACCTAGGATGAACTGGAGAGGGGACAAGGGGAAACCAGTAGAGATCTGGATGGAACAGAACTCTCTCCTAGGGGGTACTGCAAGAACAAAGCCATCTGACTGCATTTATAGACAAAGAGGAAAACACATATGGTTCATGTTTGTAGCATGTCAGACTTACACCATTTGCCCCTTTTACGCAACCCCTCCAACCTCATTTACATATGTATTCATGCCCAAATGGGAATTATTAGATTAAGATTTACCAGATATATTCCCTGGTTAAGTTTTTAAAAAAACACTTACATCAGGTTGGAGTTAATGCACTGAAAGAGGACACTTAAAAGATTATTATAGTCGACAGAGTCTGATGACAGTTATGATCTTAGAGTTAAGACCATTGTTCCAGTTATTGGTTAAGAGAATCAATCTTTGGGTTATAGAGTTGGGGAAGGCTGAGCTTCATGAGGCCTAGAAGCTGAGGCCAAAGCACGGGTCTGAGTTTGCAGCTGGAGACTGGGGGCCACATTTGCAGCGGCACAGAAAATAATTAGGTTTATTTTCACGTAATTGTCTACTGCCGAGTGCACCACTATTGCTAAGCATAGGCAAAAAGCTATTTTATCGCTGCCACATAAAAGGACCTCTCTTACCGCCTCTCAAAATGGATATCATTAATGGACCAGGTCTGGTTGAAAAAAGGGGTGAGGGTAGGGACATCGCAATCAGGGGGAGGGCTAATACATTAAGGAAGGATATATGGGCATGGGCTGCCCAATCCAAACTGGCGAGCCACTCAGACCATGGCTCAGTGGCACTGCCTTCCTCACCTGTTTTATATTACTTGCAGAGCAAAAGCAATGGTAAACTGTGAACCATGAAGTTTAAACATTGCATTATAATTGCCCTCTATGGTATATCTGCTCTGAAGTCAGGTACTTTGGTTGACGCACAATATTGCTGAGCAGCATTCACAAACTGAGCTGCATGTTGACCATAAAGGGGACACTCAGATCCCACACTACTTGCAATCTAATCACATCACCCTACCAAAACCAGGGCAAGCCATGTGTCTGAATAGTCTTGCTGGCTACAGGCATATAATTCACTCACATTACACATAATAAATAATAATATATTATGTACTTTCATCAATACAACATTAAGTTCTAATAATACCAGCATACTTTCATTTCTGCTTTCAAACACATCAAGCTGATTTTGTTTACCGTCATCACTCCGTCTGTTGCTTGCTTCTGACGTAGCTATCTGGCAGCCAGCTGCAGCACACCACAGCCCAGCCAAGTCTAGCCAGACCAGCCGCAGCACAGGGCCTGCTGGCTTTTACTGGACACATTAAGTCATACTTTTGCATCTGTGAGACACTGTGAGACCAAGCGATCATCTAAGCATCTAAGCCACCAGTGATCTAACACAACCAGTGGAGGGGAGCACCAGTGACGTCCGTGAATCACATCATTCCCCACTGAGTGCAAAGCCTTGTATCTCCAGCCCATGGTCAACACTGCCTCTCCAGAGGGCGTAGCTCACCTTGCACCCCTTGGCTCCAGAATCGGATAAGTCATGTTTGTCAGCGATTATTGCAGTAAAATGCTGTATATTCAAGAAGTGATAATAATAATGTTAGACAGAATAGGTCCAAGATGAAAGTTATAGCTTTGGATCACTGCAGGACTGGTGGTCATGAGTGTGTAAACGATTAGTTTGGGGTGCTCCACCCCCATATGTCACTGGGTTTTGGGTGGGTGCCTTCATTTTTCACCTCTGTGATAGATCAGGCGCCTGAGTTTACAGCTTTTTGTCAGTCTCTGGGTGCCTATCAAACAGACAAACCTTAATCACATCCTCTTGGCAGTTGACCCAGTTCTTATAGGCTGGCTTTTGCAACATGGAAGCTGTGGGCATATTTTACTTATCCATTAAGTATGGACTAATCCCAACTCGTTACATCCCTAGGGTTTTGGGATTACCAAAAAATTCAGGAAAATAAAGAGCAGATTGGTTATGGGGAGACCAGGCAATGTTTTTGTCACAGATGACCTCCTGCCACTCTTGTGACGCACACATGCACGCACACACACATGCACACACACATGCACACACACACACAGATTAAGAAATAGGAGTGAAGTCAGTGTTTGGCAAAGCAAGATGGTGTGGGTACCTGAGATGTCAGGCTCCTGGCTCCACTGATTCAAGCTCTTATTGCCCCTTGCTATTCCTTCCATCCTTCCCACTTTCCATTCACAACAGCATTGCCTTGCCAGTGGGGTCACAATCTCACACAACAGTCTCACAATGCTTTATTTGTCTGTGATATGCTAATATTGGTGGTAAAAGCAAGTGATTTTACACAAAATTGACCAAAGGTTTGTGATGTTGCTCAAACAACAATTATCCCACTCTTCAAAAGACTATGCTATGAGGCATTTTCCAGCTGTCTCATGTGGTAGCTTTTTGGCTAATAGCACCAAAATTAGTATTCATGAAGCATCCTACACTTCCCTGCTTGTTTGCTCTCTGCTGTGTTCTCACCATAAATTTGGCTCCCGGAACAGCAACTTACAATGGTTGAAATACTTCTTGTTTTGTGACTTTGTGCGTGTGTGTGTGAGAGCGTGCATGTGTCTGTGCACATGTGCTTGACACATGGGAATATGTGTGTGTTTGCATTTGAGCAAATATGTCCAATCAAAGAAGTGAACATGGAATTTCCATGATTTCTTGTCACTTTTTGATGAGTAATTGTTTTTGCCATGTTTGTGTTCTGTTTCTGACAAATTTGTGACTTTTTTTTATTACAACTTTGAGAAGCCATAGGGAATTTTTAACCCTTGCTCTGGTTTGGAAAACAGCCACAATCGGAGGTTGGACATGGAAACTAAGGAGTAAGCATGCTGAGACAGAAGCTGTGAATCCCCACTCCTTGTGGGCTACAGCTGTGAATCTACAAACTTTTGTATTCCCCATGGCAAAGGGAATGCACCCCTGGAAGCCACAGGACACTCCCAGCCAGCTCGGGAGAAAAGAGAAGCAAAAACCGCAGAGTTTATAGAATTCTGCTCAGAGAAAGATCATCACAGTGATCACGTCACTTCACGGTGGGAGTGACTGACAGGACAGTGTATTTAGTCACAATAGACCAAAACTTCCCCTTTAGAGGCTGGTGAAAAATAAAAATGTGTCTGTATGATATCACTCATGTCAGACAGACGTGAGAAAGCAGAGAGAAGTGAAAGTGCTAAAGCCCATAGCAATGTTGTCAAAACCTCTCACGAAGATCAGCCATCTGATCATGCTGAGAATGTCACTACCACATGGCCCACCAACAAAAGAAAATCAGAGCTTGAATATAATACAGACAAATTCAATTAGCAACATCTGACTAAATAATTAAGGCATGAGGTCAGGTTTTCCCTCATTTTAGAGAAGTAACTCTTCTGATTAAAAATAGAGAGATCATTATAGTCCTGTTTAAAGTTCAGTACACTGATGCAAGTGGTTCTGACATTTAATGAGTCATTTTTGGTAGTTAATATGGAATCTAAAACACTATTACCAAAAATGAGTTGCTTTTTCTTCCCTTAAGTGTTCAGTGCCATTTATATGATCTATCTTAATAATAATTAATTTATATAATTATTTAAATGTCTACAATTATTATATTTAACCTTTTATAGGGAGAAAATAAATAAATTTTATTTTATGTATTTATTCTAATATATGCAGTTTTTAAAGCCTTCATTTACTGTCACTGAAGGGCCATAAAAGACAGAGCAGGTGGAAAAGTGCTTTCCTCAGCTGGACCAAAGTGGTAATCTTGGATGCTTTTTGTTGTTACTTCAGGTGTGAACATTATACATCACCTACATACACCAACTGCTTATACACCTTCTCAAACAACTCACCATGACAAATTGCAAAGCAAATGTGTCACAAAATCCTCAAGCAAACGTGGACATGCTATGAGAGAAATGCAGCAGTCGTGGCCATAATACAAAGATTTTTCCAGCACCCTTTCCTGAAGGCAGTGGAACTAAAGTCTCATACCGGGTATCAGTTTCCACTTTCCAGCTCCCTATAATTGAACAAATTGCTTTGAATCAGATTTACTTGCATGGTCTGTTCTTTGTTATATGGGTTCAGAGTGATTACAGGATCATGACTGAGCTTTGCCTCAAATAATGACAAACTACATGGATTCTACTTGTAATATGTTCTCCTTTGGCCAGCATTATGTTGCTATATTGTAGGCTTGTTACTGCTGTATGAAGAGGCCCACTGACTAGTTCAGGTCATAAAGAAAAGAGGAGGATGTTTGCGCTGTTGTACAAAAATGTATTAACTTATTATACTTATAAACTTATAAATAATTAAAATCATAAGCCTACTTAGGACAAATGTTTGAGAAAATGGCCCTTGAATATTTACTGAGCTATTACTAGTTCCAAGGAGCTGCACTTGAAGTGAGAACAAATGTTTTTCATTATAAAATGATTTGGAAAGTATTTTTTAGCCAAGCTGCTAAGTTATTAATTGCCCTCTTGTTTCGAGTTACTAACCAGGTTACTATATCTTGCCTAAAAATCACCTTTATGTGGAATGTCTGCCAAAGGCAAATGGACCTCCATCTGAACTTCATATCAGACATTATCTACTAATACTTGCATAAAACTGCACATTTGCATGCATTCATCTGCCAAAGCATACAGACACACACTCACACATAGACAGACACATGTGCACAAACAGACTCTGTGTGAAAGTGATCTTTATTACATAGAGATGATAGCCTGAGAGGAGACGCTGGCTGACAGCCACAACAGATCCACTTTTTACAGATGGGTCATCACCTCAGAAAAGCTTTCTAACATTTCACTTTATCTGAGAACTTCAGGGGGCAAACATTTCAATAAAGAAGTTCAAATTTATATCATATTACTTTATTAAAAAAGTATTATATCTCTGTCATGTTGCCCAGCATGACACCTGCATACATGATACAACAAAAGAAATACAATCCTTCTTTCCAATGGTTATTGATGCGTAGCAGCAGAATAAAGTTCTGGCTTTATCAGTGCATGTCACTGGAGCAACAGTCAAGCTTACACTTCATCGTGAGCTGCACTTCTATTTGGCATGTATATGTCAGAAGTCTGATTCAGTCACAAAAGCAAAAATCACAACAATGAACACAATCCCACAAGTCCAGTGAGTGAACTTGACTTAGCAAGTGGAACTCTAGGAGGTTCCACTTTCCCATTAGAAAACCTCTCCAGTGATGTATACACAATAATAGTGTACAATGCAATAATAGGAGTTTCTATTGGACAGACATTCCCATGGTTTCAGCTGTCCTAGGTGCCTGCCAGGATGTTGCTTGCCCATGCAACAGACAGCCATTTCCTCCCAGGGCCAGGTGATTGACAAAGACACAACAGGCGACAGAGCCAGAACGACCCGCTGCTCCACTGCCAAGCACTCTGGGTTATAGTGCCATTCCCATACTGAACAAAAGCTTTGAGCAACTGGAGATAGAGAGCCATATCGGTTTCAGTTTTAATGAGCACCTTCAGTACTCAAGCTTAATAAGTAGAGTCCCCAGCTATCATCAAATTATGTACCTCACGGGATCACATAAAAATGCTTTTTATGGTTGTGTATGTCATTCGAAAACCAACATAAAGTCAGCCAGTGACAGATTTATACTTTGATAATAACAGCATAGTTTATATGGAAGTGAGTAAATCATGTCTTTCAGCTATCATATTTATCTCATCACAGCACAAAACATGATTGTGAAGTGACATGCATCGGATGTGAGGGAACTTCATCACAATAAAAAAAAAAAAAAAAGAAAAAAAAATATAGACAGAAGACGCAACCCTGAGATTTTGCTCTGCCTTGTGTTGTAAACAGCTGCATGTTATCCAGCTTACAGCAATGAGACGTGACCAAGTCTCCCTCCCTGCTGTGCATCTCCCAGGATCACCTCTAAGTGAGATACCATCAGGTGGCGGTGATAGCATCAGATGCAGGCCCCAAAACATCCCCCCATGAACAATATCGCTAATTTGTTCCCCTCTCTCTCTCCCCCTCACTTCCCCAGAGTTCCACTGAGTGTACGTAAGCTTTTGTTTTGTCAAGCGGAGACAGCGAGACAGATTCCTTGTCAAAACTCTCTTCCTTCAGGCCTCTTTCATGAAGAGTTTGACTTCCAATCTGTTGACTGCCCTGATGACTCTACTCATCTGTAAAGATCTACGTGTGTCTGTGCTTGTGTATGTGTGTGTGTGTGAGCATGACCAAACATAAGCCTCTGCATTTCCTTGCAGTAGCTGTTGAGCTCATCAGGTTTGGAGGAGACGGCTTCTCTGACAGGTGTCGTTAAAGTATGAGTAAGTCTATCTGTGCACGGGGACGCTCACGGGCTCACAGTTGCCTATTATTAAAGAAAACATTCTGCCGTCACCATAGCGATGGCAGTGCTCTGAGATGGCTGCCGGGAGCGCTGACAGGCCTGTGTCAGGGCAGAATTTCCACCCTGCCATTTAGAATCACTCCATCCCTCCACCCCTCTTCCCTTTTCTTTTGTCAAACCCCCAAATGTTTCTACTTTTGTTCTCACCTTCACATCCACTACACGTATTTGTCATTTTCTTTCTTTCCACCGTATACTCATATCTGCCTGTATAGGTTCTCCTTGGCAGTCTCCAGCACTCGCACACCAACCACCACACACACCACTATTAGTTCTCAGAATGAGAGACAGGCAGCGGCAGGTAGGGCTGCCTTAGATTAAGCAACTATCATGTCTTCTCAAGGAAGGCCTTCATATTCACCATACAGGCTCATTAGTAAATAAAGCTGACATCCCCATCAATCACTATAAATGAGCAGTGAAACTAAGTGTGTGAAATGTACTCATACAAATACACCTGAGACAGTAGAGAACATTTATTATGCTGTTCGCACCTCCTTACTATATAGTGCATATGTTGCATTCTCACAGCACAGACTTAAGTTGGCAGGTATAGCCCACTATTCACATTGTCATTCACTGCAATGTCTATTAAGTAGGCAAATAATGGCAGCTAAAGATACTTGTGTGAATGTGGCATAAAGTAGCACATACCGGCTCATGTGTCTCATCCACCGAGCACAGTTTACTGGGCACAAGCTGTCAGCTTATGTGTTCTGCATGACTCAGATTTTCTGATTAGTGGCCTGTTTGCATAGATACAGCGCAACAAGGAACAAATGGGTCTGAAGAACAACTAACGGCAGCTCAAATGAAAGGAATGATTTAATAAAAACTAAGGTTCAAAGTACAGTCACTGACGAGTACCTTTGACGTCTGGCATCTAAACTGACATTAATTTATACGTGCATAAGATGTTTTTGTTTTTAGTTTTGGCAGACAATGGAGTGTTTGCCGTGTATGCTTGGATAGAGTGCAACTGCCATAGCTTTACAATATAGTACTGAGTATAATAGTCAAATGAGGCATGCATGTATGTTGTGGTATATGTTTAATCTACCATCAAATTGTTTGCCTGGTGTTCTCTGTTGCATGATATTTGTGATACAGGACGGAGGAAAATCGTGTGTAAAAACATTGTAATTCTGTTTCAGTGTGTGGTGAACAATGTGTTCAGTAAGAGGAATAAAGTTCAAACCACCAGTTCAAGTGTCATTTCACTTCATCCAAGAGTTTGTTGTAGTTACAACAATGCAGAGAAAAACACTGTTGATGTATTGCACCTGTAGATGTGTTAACATGTCACCTTGCTGGGAGATCACGAGACGCCACATACACATGGTTCTTTCTACTTCATACACACATTTCTCCTTTTAATCTGACAATATTACATATCTAGGGGACTGAAGCATGTGTGGTGATTGAGAGTAGAGCTGTACCTGTATAAACAACGCATGTCAATAAGCTGCTTATCTGTCTTTGATCTGTTGTGACTCATCCCAACACCAGGGGAAGTTAGAGTTATTAATGTGCTCATCAAAATTGTTCACTGTTAAGGTTGGACCATCTATCTCAGCATTACTTACACACAGTGATGTTTATGATCTAGTTCCTCTTAAATGTTATAATGAATTCTTCCAGGAATTAAAGTTTCAGAATTGCACTCAACTTCATACATCAACTCACCTCGCTCTACACAACCTGTTGAACTCTACATTGTTTCCTCTCAATGTATTCTGACATCCTGGTCTATTCGCAAATCACGGCCATGCAAAAGGGAGCCTCTGAGAGATTTGTCATAGGGCAGCTACGTGATTTATGAATAATTTTCCACCAACGTGAAATCATCACCAGTTCTCTTTTACAAGCAGGATAATATCATAAAACTTTAGCACCCCCACCCAAGTTCTTTCATCTCATTCTCTCTTCCCCCCTTAATTTTCCTCTTAATTTTTAAAGCACGTGGTAATAAAGTAGCTAGTAAGAATTGGAAAGGCTGCAATCTGACGACAGATTTATGATGAATTTAGGAAGCGGCTTTTTCAAGTGACGCACAATGAAATTGTTACATTTGAAGGCATTGATGGAGCTTGGAAATCTTGCTGGATCCAATCTGTTAACAAGCCATGAGAGTCAAAGTACTTAGGGACGAGGAAGAGTATTGTACAATGCCAGTGCACAAATGTAGGGCAACAGACAGGCACTTTGTTTCTTTCAATTACTCACCTTTGCTCTCTCACCTACCTCACACATGTGCATGCCAGTACATGCAAGTGTGAAAACACACACACACACACACACACACACACACACATGTACAGAGCCATCAGATACAGAGCTGCTGACAGTCCCTTTGGACTGATACTCTCTGGCTACAGTGACAGGCAAAACAAGTCTGAGCAGTGTATGTTCATACACCTTTCATTTCCTTTGGCCTGAGGCCTTCGACACAGTAGGCAGTCGCAGCAAGGTGGGGCTCATGTACCTATTAATGTGGCACCAGGGCTAACAAGGCAGCGCAAGACAGTAAAGTCTTTTAGATTGAACACATTCAGCCCCAACCCTATCCCACTGTAAATGAATATCTTAACCCCATCTTCTAAGTGTGAAGATGTGGCATAACAAGAATACATGAATCTCAAACCTTCGCAAATGTTGTGAAACTCCAGACAACATAGATTTGTCACTGGAAAAAATAATTTATCACATAAAACTGTGCCATCCCATCTTACCAACTACAGCCATACATGACATCCCATAATTTGAACCCTGTCTCACATTCATATGGCTTTGTATCACCAAGACAACATTTACGTAAACCTGTCCTCCCAGTGAACTGTGCTCTGTGCTCTGACGAAGCGAAGGGGAACAACAGCCCTCATGGCTATGGGACAGGTAAATTGCACTGCAAGACAAGGAGCTGTTTGTGTGAGACAGAAACATGACACGTTCTGATGCAGGAAGTAAGTTTTTTTTCCTCCCACTGTAAAATAAAGAATTAAACCCTGGGAAGAGGGAGCATTATAGAAACAATACTGGCACCTTTGTGTCTGTGAAGGTGTTAGAACAAGGTAATGTATGACTGACAAGCAATATGTTCCCAAGCCATGCATGTCTCATCATGTGCAAAAGTGCAGTACAGTTTGTACAACAGAGGGATATTACTATTCAAAACTGTATGGTACAACAAAATTGCTCTTGGAGCTTGCCCAGACAGTAACTGAGCTGTGGAAGTGCAACAGTCTTACATGTGCAAGTTACTGCAGAGCAGACATGGAAGGAAATCTAGAAGTTCTCCTCTTTTTTCTTTACAATTGCTTGGCATGTTTTTGCACTGGGCAACATTATCAGACCAAATACTAGAAAGCAGGATTCAGCATGCATAATATCTAATTTGCAGGATTCAGCAATTTTACTTTGCCCCAACACTACTTATCAGCTTCCTCTTTTCCCCTGAGAGAAGCCTTTGCTTCTCTGAACATGTAAACCAACACCCCCATCATTCACTGTAAATCTCTGTGTCTCTATGTGTCTCAGCTTAATGTAAAAAATACTTAATGTCCTGTGTAACAAGACAGCGATTAAGAAATCTGAGGGGTTTGGTTCCTTCTGCGAAAGCTATGGGTTTGGCTCAAGAGCTGATACCCTTCTGTGACATGTAACAGTATCTAACTATAAAATCCTTTTTGCCTTACCATATAGTCCTGTTTGGCAGCATTGCTGTTATGCTAACATATCACGTCATGGCACCATTTTGTAATGCCAAGATGCAGAGACTCTAATGATTTGTGCTCTGTGGGAAAGCTGGTGCAGCATGCATGGATGGGATCTTGAGAGATTCAAAGATGAGTAATATGTGACCATGATATAGATACCATATGTTCCCCCGCCTCTCTGCCAGACCAGGAGGTTAAAGGATGATGAGGTGCTAGGACGTCAGATCCTTGACACTCAGAAAGCTGGGTGATAGAGGAGAGGAAAGAGATGAAGAAGAAATGTGGATATGGGGTATGGGTGCTGAGAGAGATTCAAAGACGGTTCCCATACATCTTGCCAAGTACTAGACTGGGGCATGCAGTCTATGACCTCACTGCTCTGCGGCGGGGTAGAACTGCTCAGCAACCTCACTGCATCAGCCCTTCCACTTTTGTGGTTTTGTTTGGGATGGATCAAGAAAGCCCAAATGGAGCACAGAACATGGAGGTGGGCTGGAAGCCCAAAAATGAGCTGGAGGCAGCCAAGTGCTTGTGGTCGTCTAGTCAGGTCAACCCTGGTCAGGGCAAAACATCGCCCCATCCATCCAGCAAAGAGGGCTTACCCTGGATTGTGTAATGACTGCGTCATCAGAAAGAAACCCCTCTTTCTGACCTAGACCCTTAGTCTGTGCAACCCCTTTGGACTGAGCTGCCATGCTGCTGTACTGGTGCAGAAGCTGGAACCGGAACAAGGATCATGGCCAACTGGCTATGGAGGTGGAACCACTGCTCTAACCCTGCGCTAATGTGAAAAGTAAGGATACATTTGAGAGCAAGAGGAAGGGCCATTTTGGGATTAGGGCATAGTTTCTTCAATGGATAAACTGAAGCGTTGATAGAATACATCCTGCTGGGATGCAAATGGAAAACAGAAAAATAATGAGGAATAAATGAATGAATATGTGCTAAGCAAAGAAAAAGGTGCATCAATCTTGAATCATAACTTATCCTCTTGTATCCACTTTCTGGATGGCTGTAACCCTGACCAAAAATATAATACAAAATTCTGTTTTCTGAGTTGTAATACAACTGTTAAAATTTGTGTGCTAATGTGAGTTTGTTGGCAAACCCGCAAGCAATAAACAATCAGATCTGATCTGATTTGTATATTGCTATCAACTACTAATGGCACGTTGTTTGCCTTATTAAATTAGCCTGTTACTAACAACTATCTTGTGTCTCTTTTTCTTGCCCATTTGTTTTATATTATTTGTGCCCCCTGCACAGCTATGTATAGTGGATCTGCCTGTGTAAACTTAAATGTATTTTTAGAGGATGTATAATTCACACCTAGTGCATTTGATGTATAGAAAGAGAGAGATAAGGTGGTGCACGTGTGAATTGATTTGTAGGTTTGAGAATGTTCAGGGGGTGTCTGGCAGCATTAACATGCTTACATTAGAAAGCTCTTTCTCTCTTTGTAACTTTTATTCCTCTCCCACAGAGCTGAACTTTGTCCAGCAGCTCTATCTAGCTCTAGCCAGGATGCTAACTAGTCCCAGGTGCTGTCAGAGTTAGGCTAACACAGTAGGCCCACCTAGACAGCAAGGCCTTGGGTTTCACCTCAAACCACAGGCAGCGCTGACTCAAAGGTCCAAACTATACCATAAAAGTGCTGCGGCTAAATCGGACTAGCCCTGTCAAGCATGCCCTGTCATGCATTATAAGTCTATCTACATTTCCATCATGGACGATGAATCTCAAACATATTTCTAAGTTATATGGACTTAGTTTGTTTGCTCATGTTAAATCCCCTGTAAGCTCTGAACAAAAGGGATTGCTCAATGTGCCTTGCCAACAATAAGGAAAGCAAATACAAGATTAACACGACGAAGGGTTGCAAAACCTGAAATTGAGCCGAAGCTTTCAAATCTAGATATATTTGTTGTCTTTTGTAAATCCTGAACTTTCTGAATGGTTCAGCAAGATCAGGATTTACAAGGAAAGACCTTAACTCAGGTTCAGCCAGAACTCGAGTTTAGCTTTTTCCCTGAACTTCCTGTATTACCCACATCACTACCTATTTCAATTTGCGGTGTACTCTGTGTCTCACTAATAAAATAAAAAAAATTAAGAAGCACAACTAATCTGTCATTGGTTTGAATGCTGTCTGCATGATTTTACTTGTCAAAACCTCAGAAATGTAACACTGGTCAACGCATTGAACACGTGAATGTAAGGCAGCTACTACTTTGATGCTCGCAATTCTCCACTGCTTTGTGTCTGTCAGGTGTGGGTATTTGGCCATGCTGGCAAATGCAGACTGCACATTGGCCTTGTGGCACTTTGCCAGCAGTTAGTGAGGACAATGTGTTTGCAGACACAGGTACTGTAGGTGAAAGGAATGGTGCAATGGGCTACGTGCTTTGCAAAAAGCTTTTACAGGGGCCAGGCTATGGGGGCAGGAGAGAGAACAGCAGGAGTAGAAAGAGGAGAGGATGAACTATGATAAATCTTCTATACAGTACACTAAGCTCTGCCACCATGCTGTGCATATAGATACGCCATATGCATTGTGCACAAGTCCATATGACGAACAAGCTAAATAACACGTAATCCCTCATATCACATCCATCAGAGCTCGTTCTATGTGCATACGATCATTATAAACTCCTTTCTACTTCATCTACACCCTCTTGAGCACCTCCCAACCCTTATCTCCTATTCCTCCCCCTTTCGTCTTCCCCTCAAGTTAAAGCTACCACCTTTCATGAAACCAGTGGGTCTCAATCACAGGCAAAACGCCTTGATGACATAATTGTTTCCACAGCTACTATCGCCCCCATTACCCAAAATCCAATTCGGCTGTTTCATTATCTCACCTGGCATCGGGCCATGATTTGTTGCCTGTGCTTCTTGCTGCTCCCCCAGCCCACCATCACCCCCCTCTTAAAACACACAAGCATGTACATACACACTCACACTGCCACCTTGAACCTGAAGCCTGAGCCAAAGCTTGCAGCAGGCAGCCCTGTGAGAACATGTCCGTACACATCCACTCTTTTGGAGACCATTTTAGCTTGTTCAGCTTGTCTAAGCCTGAGCAGAGGAGATGGTACAAAGCTGTTCTGCATTTGTCTTCCGATACAATAGGGATCTTTTTGATATCGACTTTATATCAACAAACACCGTGCAATGAATATGCACAAGGAACAGAGGAATGGTATACATCTTGATGACCTCAGCTTTAAGACAAAAATTATGTCACTGTGCCAAGCTGATCCCACCCCACAGCTGCAACGCTACAGCTTTTGGCCTGTTGTGGAGGCACAGATCTGCGGTGCAAGCCCTCGAAGACAGACACAGAAATACAACACCCTTAGAGAAGAATATAATTAAATCACTGCAAGTGACACATCTCTACTCCAAAATAATGAGGTAATTTCCCTGGTTCTGTAATAACCTTCTCTCCTAACCGGTGCTATATCAGTTCATCTTAAATGTGTGATGAATCTGCTGGATTATTTTATCTAGCCAGCCTTTCGTTGCAACATGGCAGGGTCAGCCACAGGCTAACTGATGTCATCTGATTTTGAAAACTGATTTTTTTTTGTAGTGTTCCTATCAGTAGTCATCTTATTCAGCTACTGTTTGTTTTTCAACCCTACACAGAGACTAGATCCTTGTCACCACTCAAACATGACATCATGAGTGAGAGGCAGTTCATTAGAGTGTGAGACGCTGAAGAGGTAAGACTGTGTTGTTTGTGTGTATGACAGAGAGAGAAAGAGAGAGAGAGAGAGAAGCAGAGATACAGAGTGAACGAATCAGCAGAGAGGTAGAGCGCACAGTAGGCCATGAGTTATGGGGAAATGAAACATAAGCTCCCTTTTAAAGCCACATCCCGTGGAGAGGTAGAGTCCTTTGGTGCCCTCTTTAACAACATGCATCCATCCTTAACCCTTAACATTTGTATAAAATCTCAAAATAACTTATTAGAATGACCAGCATCAATATCAAAGAAATGTTTATATGCAGGAACACAGAATGTGTTTCAAGGTACGGTTACATTCATTTTGTGGTAATTTGAAAGTGAAATAGTACCTTAATAAATGACTCTTCTCTTTATTCAGGCTGTCATTACTGCTGTAATGAGACTTTCTCATCTTGACATGTTAATCTTGCATTACATGTCTCATTACAAACACTGTCTGAGTTGTTTAGTGAGTGATGAGTGACTGTGATGAGTAACCAAGGAAGAATGAGACATGAGCATGAAAAACAAGTATCACACAAGTATTACAAAAAGAACTATAGAAGAGAAAGGAATAAATGATAAACATTGCTCTTAATTTGTAGGTGAAACTTTGCAAAAACACTGATTGAACGGTGCAGAATATGTTGAGATAAAAGAAAAAAGAGAAAAAAGTTGCGTGTGCATGTGTGTGTGTCTTTTCCCATGTTATGCAAGTGCAGGGTCAAAGACTGGGGGTAAGAGGAGGTGAAGGCCTACATGGCATTGCATTGCAAGGAGGCAGTGGGTGGTAGGGGTGGAAGTGCAGTGGAGATAATCCCCGGCTTTTGCCCTAAGCCCTGTGCACGCTGGGCAGATCAGGGACTAAGGGAGGAGCAGTGCTACCCTGTGGCAGTCACCCAGCCCCAAGCCTTCCACCTGACCAGCCTGGCAGCCCTGCAGCCTGCAGGCCTGGAGCCTCAGTGTTACACTTCGATTAGGAGCTGCTGAATAGTTATGGCTAAGTCTGTCTTAACAGACTTTGAGCTTGCTGCTGGCTTGACTGTGTCCTAAACTGCCCTTGTCCACTTGGCATAAGTATGTTCAGATTTTTCTCTCACATGCACTGCCTCCATTTCCTGGTGAACTCAAATGCTTCATCAAACTTTTCATACCATTTGTATACTATTTGCGAATGAGTGTCTTGAGGCGTATAATAATAGCTTTTGTTACTACAGAGTGAGGATGAAGTGTCCCGTGTATCAATAAGCAGGACAGAGGGGGTCAGTGGGTTAATGTGTTCAGTATGGCTATGCGTTTGGCCCTGGGGAAAGATGAAGTTGAGAGGTTAACCCGGGGGTCAAAAGGTCAGGTAACCCCAGAGCACAACTCCAGGCCAAAGCTCAGTTCAGCTGGAGAGTCTGAGGAGAGTCCCCTTCAACCTACACATCACCCTGCATGCAGTTAGGAGCACCAGCTGTTAAGAGGAGTAACTGGGAAGGAAGGGGGGAGAAGCAGAGAGGGAGCTCAGCTGACAGGATGTACTCCAGTCCCAAGACACTATTTCACTCCCATCCAT
Organism: Rachycentron canadum; assembly: GCA_038496675.1. Taxonomy (NCBI): domain Eukaryota; kingdom Metazoa; phylum Chordata; class Actinopteri; order Carangiformes; family Rachycentridae; genus Rachycentron; species Rachycentron canadum. The sequence goes on along the minus strand of CM076664.1, from coordinate 3,340,580 downwards.
CCATCCCACACCTTGTGTTTGTTATCAATCATAGGAAGGGGAAAGCTATCTTCCCCATAACAACAGTTTTCACATTTTATGTGGTCTTATAAAACAGCTATAAATAATGCCTTTAAATGGCTTTAAATGACACCAAATTCTGTTGGAGTTTTCCAGTGTGAAACCAAAAAAACATTGTGGTGTCACAGTTAAGTGGTCCCCCCAGTGGCAATAAACTGTGACTCTTCCTCGGCTGGTCGTAACCTCCAAGTAACCCCGCCACCACTGCTGTCATTATGGCCATCACAAGTGCTCTAATCATGTGATATGCGGAGCTTGGCTCCCGCTGTGCAGCCGCAGCTTCACACCCATGTCCACTGGCTCGCTGAGTGACTCCAACATGCCCTGACTGCAAACAAATAAACAAGAATTAGCACATTGCTACACTGGAGAGATTGCTTCAATGCTTAAGGTGACTGTTTACACCACTAGGCATATGTCACTTCCCTCTTTATATTAATGTGAACAGCTCTCTCTCTCTCTTGCTTCACCTCTCTCAGGGGAGTTTCCAGGTGCTTTGAATGAATTCACTGGGTGAAATGTGAGAAGACTGTACCAAAATAAGAAGCTGACAGCTTGACTTTGACTGAGGGGCATTTAATGGTTTGATTCTCACTATGTTGTCAAGTATGTCTTCAGCAGTGTGATCAGATTGGATTTGAGTTGGGTCACATAGGTGTAGTCTTTGAGATGTGAACAAAGGTTGTGCAGCTGTGTGTGAAGAAAACTGCATTCTCACAGGACAGAAAAGCAGAAAATGAAAGGACTCCATTTAAAAGCACCTCCATACACTAATTGTAAATAGAAGATATTTGCAGCCCTTGAGAAACTGCCTCAGGTGCCAAATTACACTCGCCTGCAAAGATGACAATGCCATTCAAACCGCTTCAGGTAGAGATGGGACTGTTTGGTAATGGTCATTCTCAGGAGGATTCAAGGTGGGAATGCTTTTATATCCACCAGTGAGCACAATGAAACTTTTCACATTTGCACACTCATAGTAAGAGCTGGATCATACCATGCAGGCATTTGCTGAGACGTTTTCCTGAAACACACCTGACAGAAGCACACAAACAAAGCAACAAAGGCACAATTAGATGTCCCTGCATTTTCTCAAGCTGAACAATAAACAATTTCAACAGCCAGTGTACAGCGTTCTGTCACACCCAGAGGAGGCTGGGAGGCACACAGCCCCTCATATTGCTCTCCCACACAAACAAGTCCCCAGAGCACGAGCTCAGAGAGAGAGCATGGACACATGGAGCCAGCCACCCTGAAACACCATTCAGTGACAGCGAATGATGTGTGCTCATACAGGCCCCCGAAAAGTGTGCCTCAGCATATGAGCGTGTCACACAAAACATACATATTCATCATGTCTGGTCTTTTGGACCAAAGGGGGGGGGGGTTGGAGCATTGTGATCAGGTTGTATTATATGTCATATGTTGCCACTGACAGAGGCTACTGCTGCACTTTACTTAAAAACTCTTACTGACTGGACAAAGGCCAGTGCAATGCTTTTCTACATCCAAATAAAATTCCCTTAAATGAGAGAATTCATGTTATTTTCACATTGAAAGTAAACTCTTGGGAGTACCTCAGTTCAATTCTGTGTTGTTTTAGTAAATGGACTTGCTGAGTCATGTCCAGACATTTCTTTCCTGCTAAAATGAACAGAGCTTCAGTTCTAGAAATACTGTACAGATGTTTTGAAAAAACCCATAAAATGATTAATGGTTTAACAGACATTGAAATTAGCATCATCATTAGGAGGACATTAAAGTGTCACCAGTGAGGAACCAACCAATATAAAATCCTTACTGTTTACAATGATTCTAGACCCTCTCCATCTATATGTTTTTTTTTTTTTTTTTTTACGATATACAGATCCCACCTTTTTGTTTTTGACCACTAGAGCTGGTGATCTAAACACAAACTTTGTTTACACAAAAACTCAGAAAGGCACCATTCATGATAAACAGATAAACATCACAGATGTAATTTGCCCTGTTTATCATATTCACGTGCATTGTGCCAGTGTCTGTGGCCACTATAGTTTACACATGTCAAATTACACTTAACTATGAAGTATAAAATTATTTAAACAAATACATAGTATGGATGTAAAAAAAGAGAGAAAAGATAATCTATTGCAGATTCTGATGATCTTCATATCTTCTACTTATAATTCCATCTTTTAGTGAAAAAGCAGATGTGTAAATGTGATAATTATGTAATGTTTTCATTGTCTTCTGCAAGGCTCAAGGTGAAATAAACCCAAAATGGATCAAACATGATATCCTCTAAAGAATTATAAATGGTGTTGACCCCAGCATTTTCAGAAAAAAAAAAAGAGGAAAAAAAAAAGAAAAGTAGGAAGCGTTTTAAATTTCTGGCGAGGACAAGAACATTCTGGGGCTCACTGATAAGATCACACACCGTCAACTTTCTGGGCTACATTTCAAGCAGGATGAACAGGGAGACAAAGCTGCCTTTGAAATACAAACACAAATGAAGAAAAACCCTGAGTCTGCAGTATTTTGATCATCCTCTGTTACAAGATAAAAAGCAGGCCTAATTTTGTCTTGGAATCCTCAGATTTCTGCCTGCAGGATGCTTGATAGATTTAACCTTTACCCTGTCTAGTGTGTCTAGTGTTATTAACAGCATATAACAGCATATATATATATATATATATATATATATATATATATATATATATATGACATGACATGGTCAGCGACAGAAGGTGGGAAAGGAGTAGATGGTGTTGATTTTCTCTGTGTTATGTCCTTGCAGATCAGACATGTGTATGTTGGTGCTGAGGGCCTCACTGTGTGTGTAAACAGGGCCTAACTACACTGACAGCTGATAGTTATCGACCAGCCTAGACCCTGGAATGACAAGGCTTATCTGGGTCTGGGGTTGGCTGTGAGATACAGGTCTATGTGTGTGTGAGTGTGTCTGTCTGTGTGGGTCTGTGTGAGCTGTTTTAGAAAGTCTCTGTTCAAATCTGTGGAGGAATGGGTTCAGTGGACAAGTGGAGCAGGAGGACGTGAGGGTTGCACGCAGCGCTGCTCCATAAGTGACACACCACCACCATCTTGTTTGTCCTATCATTGTGATAGATGGTCGTGTGAGTTCTAGTTGTTCCTCACCCCTCTGCCAGCTCTACACATCAGGAAACGAAATTCAAGTCCTGCATGTAAAAAGGAACTTTGTGTGTGTGTGGGTCAAGGGGTCACTTCTTTCCCTTACCAGAGGACACTCGCAGCGTGGGATGCAGTAAACTGCCAGACCTGTTGGGACTAAATAATGAGATCCTGATACAGTAAACAATGTCACCTCACCTCATAATTACCATAATTACCAAAGGCAAACACAGAATAGTTGCTGCAATATGATTATCTGCTTCAACTGTTAATATAAAACAGACTTGAGGCAAGGACTGGAGGCTGCACTGAAACACTACCATTTTAATTGCAAACTATTGTATATGAGAATTCTTAGGATGTGCTTAGTGAGACTGTGCTCCAAATGTTTCCAAAAACAACGTGCTTTATCTCCTTTTTTATTTAACAGCAACCATCTAATAGGGGCTTTCAGGGAGTGTCCATGGAGGCAGACCTGGCAACCTAGAAGATATTCAGTTATGAAAACTTAAAAAAATAAATAAATAAAACATTTAAAAACACATTTAAAACTGGCTTTATTTTAAAACTCATAAATTTACATATCTGACAAGTATGGTGCGTATGGACATTTCACATGTCAGCACATCATTTTCACTTCTGCTTTTGAGGGGAATTGTTTAAATATCATCTTAAAAATATTGTTTGAGATGACATTTATTTTTAAAACACAAGATATCTTTTGGGGCTTTTGTAAATAATAAAAGCTGGTAATTCTATTTTCACAGCTTGTAATGCTGACTGCATAGAGCTTATTGTGAGACAGCTTCACATAAAGACATCATTTATTCCTGCAGTTGACAGGCTGACACCCTCTGTCTAAATTCACCAGAGGCATAATGAGACATCTCCATCTGACTGTGTTTCCCAAGGTAAACTCCAGAATATCACTAGGCTTTCTAACGAAGAGGACAAGTACTGACCTGACCTTTGACTTGACTTTTCTTTCACGGAGAAAATAAATGAGCAACACTACTGGGGAAAACGCACTTCTAAAAATTTTTAGTGTCCTCCATTTGAAAGCAATTCTTCCTCTTTGCGTGAGTAATGGTCAGGCCACTAAAGCTGCTGTGTTGAGTAAAAATGATCAGATTTCAAGTGAAAAAGGGGAGAAAATAAAAAAATAATTTGTCATAATTTCCCCCCGCTGGACAGATCTGGCTCTGTGGCCAGTCGGCAACAGTTCAAACGTGGTGTTCAGTGGGCTGAGAGTGACGTTCTCACCGAGCGGGGACAACCCAGAGTGTTTGAGGTGGTCTCTCAGCTGGAATTCTGAATCAAGGAGTGAAATGGCCTGTCAGAGTGATGTATGATGCAGAGGGGACAGAGGGCTGGCATCCCAGGACTTGAGAACATCTATCTTGCCCCTTCATTTCATTTCACGCAGACAGGCAGGAAGCATATGTGCACATGAATTATTTTACTGTTTCACAAAACCATATGAAAAATGGTGATATACTTCAACTCAACAATGTTGTGAAGTCAAAGTTGAGAAGTTGTGAAATGTTGTGAAGATTTTGTTAATATCAAAGTATGAACTTGTTGCTAATCTGCACTGACTGTAACTCCAGTCATTGTGTGACATACTACTTAAAATCCAAATAAGCAATGACTCAATCAGAAGTAAAATGTGGTTACTGGACTGACTTCTGACTTCAGACTATTGTGTAGTTCCTTTGTCTATAAATGTCTTCCCTTGTAATCACTTCTCCAGAGAGTGTACATGAAAGAAAGGGAAATGCTTCTCTGAATCAAAATGTGCTTGCTCATAAGGTCACATCATCTTCACCATAGTTTAAAGCAAACCCATTCCACTTTCAACTTCACCACCTCTCTCCCTCCCTCTCACTCTCATTACAACCTCTTGGCTCTTCCCATGATTTCCATCTTGGCCTGACCCCCTCCCAACCCCCACCCACCCATCTCCACCCTCACCCATCCCGTCCCCTCCATCACGCCCAACCCCACCCCCCAAAACTCTCCCACACCCCCTTGCCCCCACCCTGCGCCTTGCCACTGCCTCTCTGCATTGATGCTGATAATTACTGCTGAATGGATCTGCAGATTCCCATGGATGTCAGTGAAGCCTTTGGCCTGTTGTGCTGCTTCCCTCCTCCTCCACCTCCTCATCCTCTCCTGCTTCCCTAGTCTCCCCTTCTCCTTCTCAATGGGGATTAAGAGAGAGGGAGAGAGGCAAGCGATGGAGAGGGTGAAAGAAGGTGCTTGCCCAGACTGAGGGATGGTTTGCCATGCAACTGCCTCATCTATGTCACCTTGCCAATCAATGCTGTCACCCTGAACAGAGCAGAAACACTGCTGTGTGTTTTATGATTTTTGGGAAGCACATAACCTTAATGTCACTATCAATTTGCTGTTGATGTATTGATAAAGTTCTTTCTTGGGAAAATACATTCATAATAAACTAAAGGTAAATCCCATGACACATTAGAAAGTGAAAACCTGTTGGAAAATAGGTTACCTCTATAAAGAACAATTGTGGAAAGAAGAGAAAAGGGAAAGTAGTGGATTCCCACAATTTCTCCAGTGCAAGCAGAGCTGAGTGAATCGACGTCATGGTCACTGGGAGCCCACGCACCCTCAGCATGCCAGAGGTAACCGATACCCCGTCAGCGCTCATCCAAGCTCGAAAACCCACTAAAGCTATGCTTTCGTCCAAGGAAGTCCAAGGAGGGGCCAGCGCGGCACACCACAGTTAATCACATCACACCACAGGGAAAGCATGAAGACTGCAGAGAGGGGCACTTTAAAGTGGGTAAGAGACTTGGCATGATGCACAAGATAAAGACAGGAGGTTGTACAGGAAGAACAAAAGGAGAAAGTTATCTTATTTTGCCTATTAAAACCAGTATACACCAGTAGAAGCACTACAGTGCATCATACACTCCTCAAGTGTTCTGTATGAAATATGGACCATTTCCAAGACTAAGTGGTAATTGTGTCATTTTTTTCTTCGGATGCGGCCCCAATTTGAGGAAATGGTTTGGAGTGTGCTTAAAGGCGTCTATGCTGCAGAAGTGTTTGGAACCAAAAAGGTTTGGCTCTGGGCTGCATGTCAACCTCACTTCAAATTATCCTCATTAACAACAATTCCAAGGGGAAACGGCCATTTGTATGTGTGTGATACTCTGGTGTTCAGGGTCTGTAATAGTCCTGGATGCAGATCAGCCTGAAAAGTGGCATTTATTAGTCAGGGTCACAGGTTGTACTTGGCAGAACTAGGCAGCCAATAGCAGCTCTTCTGGCTCTGATACTGTGGGAGAACCCAGGATTTGTTACCTCAAATCATAGACTGATCAATAGAGGAAAACCTCAGTCACTGCCCTTTGTTGAATTCTGGGAACATAAAAAAAGAGGGGAAAGGGTTTTATCTGTGTAAATATGTCATTAGCATTTTATTTTCAAACTTGAAAAGTTAATTTCAAAAAATCATGGTTGGGATACTAATATAAAAAGATAAAGGGCATCAATCTGTACTACGACAAGGGCTTCATTAATGGAAGAAAATTAATTAAAGAAAATTACATGAGCATGAGTCCAAATCCCTCCTCGAATGCCCCAACATCTTCCATCCCATGAACACACAGTCCCTCAGGCGAGCAAGTGAGACACAAAGAAACTTGCACCAAAACTTGGCACAGCATCAAGTGAGAGCTAAGTGGTGGACACAAAGCTTGACACTAAGAGATTGTGGCTTGACACTGCTTGCTGAAATACTTTTCCAATTGCAGAGAGTTGCATCAACACTCCCTATAGATGGAACGAAGAGGGAACCCACCATTATATCCAAGACAGTGTTCCTCATTCCTCCACTTCTTTCCGTCTCCCCCTATCATTTCCCAAGACTGTTTACCACAAACACAAGAGCAACGCAGCCAGAGCTCATTATGGATAGCTAAGCCGCAATATACTGCCAAGTCCTGCCCCAAGGCCTGGGCCTAACTCTGTTGTCTTGGCAACCCAGCATCCAAGAACATGGAGCGGGGGGGTGGTGGTGATTGGTTGTGTGCTGGTTGTGATGTGTTGAGGGGATGGGGGGGGTGGGAGGGGACTTGCATGATGTCATCCTGTAGCATGGAGGGGGCCAATCAAACCCTGAGAAAATTATGTCACCTTTTGTTGAGCAGGTCCATTCAGGGCTATAGAAGTGCAGTGAATTGAGAGCTGCAGAGAGGTCATTTTTCCCCTGAGCTGTGTGTGTGTATGTGTGTGAAAGAAAGTGAGAGGGGGGGGGCAGGCGAGCAGGGAAGTGCATTGTCGACATGCTAATGTTGTTGACCGTAAGCAAGGCCATAAGGATGTCATGAAGCGCAGCTTCTAAAACATCAGCACCGAAGCCTTCACCCCCCTTTTCTTTATCAGATGGCGTTGACCTCGTCCTGCACAAATTTGATTCTTAATATGATCCCTATGATGCTTTGAATAACTTGTCAGGACATTGTCAAACACAAGAATAAAAGCCTGAACACACAGCAGTGGAGACTAGACTGGTTGGCTTTGTTTTATCACAGAGAGAAAGACAACAATAAGAAACCCCTTGAGGAATAATTACCCCCTTAGCAACTCTGCTACCCCGCACTCTCACACCAATGCCCCCTCTCCCCAAGCTAAACCTTATTGAATCACAGCTGAAATTGACAGTGAAAGACAGTTGAATGGGAAGTCACTGCCGAATTGTTGGACTCACTCAAACTGAAAACAATAAATGTATTTGTTGTTTATACTGGAACGTCTTTCTGCAGAAAACTGTGAGCTTTGGGGATTTTTATCTACAACATGGCAAAAAACCCCTGCAGTTTTACCTACGTTGACAAAGACAGTGACATTAAAAACAGCACTGTCAACAACACACATCCATGTTTTACAGAAAGTGAGGGACAAAACACACATACCACAATGTCATCTTTTTTTTTTTTTTATGAAAACAGCCCTGTGATAAAGGTAAATTATGGTTTTGCTTTGGATCACTTTCAAATTTGACATATTATTCATATTCTGATGTAAAACCCTGTGATTTCCAATAACAAATCAACATTTAAATGTCACACTCTTCCACTTCCACTTTTTTTCTGTATTTCATTACTAGAGCAATAGAGTGACACAACTGACAGTTCTCAGACAGTAACATAAGGGCAAATTTCAGGTTTCACTAGTAAAGAAGCCACTATCAACAGGCACACATATGCCAACACATAAACATCTTATCAGTTATTAATCTCATGGATCTATGACAAAATAAACACAAAGCAGTTTGGATATACTTTTTTATTATTTCTCTTAATAGGGTTGCAGACGCAACAAAAATTATGGAGCTACAAATCATCATGATAATAAGCGGCTTGACAGGGTTATTAAGCAATATGAATGCAGGCTGTCAACGTGTCACAATTAAAAAGCATTGTCAGAGTTTTTGGTTTGCCTTTACCAGCACCTTAATGAAACATCGTCTTTGTTATTGACATTCAAGGTTGTCAGATGATGATGTACATTCCCAGTGAAGAAATTATTCTGATTAATCCTGAACCACAAGTATTCATTTGTTCTACACCACGGCAGACGTTTATTGTGCTCTTCACCAGATATCATGTGCCGGCGCTGGTGTAAGCGCAACCTTCATTTTGTTAAAATAGTCTTAAAAACGAAAATAGCATCTGATTTTTTTTCCATCCAGGGTTCCAGCACTTGTTGATACAGTCCCAGAATAACACAGTAAATGTCACAACTACAGTACAAGCGTATGAGCAACAGTGTGAATAAACACTGGATATCAAAAGCAGATGTATATACAGGAAAATATTAATCCAGGTTCAATTTAGAGAAAGTCAAATAATATGTAGATTCATTGTGGTAACTACAGTAAATGCACATTCATCGAGTTGACTTTCCTATCGAGCACCTCTCCAGACAGGGTTGACTGATCTGTTCCATAATGTCTGAGCAGCAGAATAAACTCTCCTGTCCTGTTGAGTTTATGTCACGGCTTCTCCAAGTCCAAGCTGCTGGCGCTGGATCCTGAGCGCACGATTGTCAGTGATGGAGCTCATGCTGTCAGTTGCCATGCCAGGAGCAAACATCTGCTGCAGGGGATTGCTGGTCCACAGTCCAAACCAGGATTTAGTATGATCCTAGAAACATAATACAGAAACTAATGATTGACTGAGGCCAAAAACCACTTGCAGCTTGAACAATGACACATGTTTCTCATACCCATTCTACAGAAGATTACAGGCTTTTCTGGCAATATCTTTTCTTAATAATAAAAGTAACTGTTAGCTTGAGCAAGCAGAGATTCACCCAAAACTGATAAACACAAACTTCTGTCCCGCTGATTCCTTTAGCAGAACAGATTTGGCTGCTAGCATTAACTTTCCACACAAAAGGGCTCAAGGATTGAAACTGGCATAAAAAAGTTACAGATGAACCACCCAGAGTCTCATCCACAGCCGAAATTATCACATTATAAGTGGTGGCAGGCAGTGTGTTTTGCTTCCAGCAGTGTGGATACACATGCTGCTGGAATTGGCTATGTTTCACTTCAATACCAGAATTAAGATGTCACTCCTTTAAAAGTAAAAAAAAAAAAAAAAAAAAAGACAGAAATGTCCTGATGGCATGTATGCATATGTCTCAATTCAGCGATTAAGGACATGAAATGTCACTTTTGTGTGTGAGAGCACATCAGGAAGAAGATAGGAAAAATTATTTATATCCAGAACAACAGCCGGATGATTGTGTTGTCGTCCTCTGAAAGTAGCACTGATCTGTGTACAACATTTGCTTCTTCACAACAATGTCAGAACATCTGAAGGTGAGGTAATGCAAGTAGGTGGCCTCTTGACAACCCCTGCTCTGCTTTACCCTTTTGCTTGCGCATATAACCTCCCACATGATGACATAATGTTGCCTGCACCCACCCACACACACACACACACGCACACACACCATACTGTCAGCCCTGCAGTTGTCATGGCAGCAAAGTGGCAGGACCGGCCCGTCCTGCCCATTCTTTGCCTGGGGAAGGAACAACATGTCAGAGGATAAGTAGTCATCCATCAATGTCTCTCATCTTCTTTCTGCCTGTCTGCACCTCTGAGCTGGTTTACCTGCAAGGAGTCACGTTCCACCAGCGTACAGGATATGGCTTCACTCTCATTCTCTTTCTTCATCTCCCTCCTCTGGCGCTTCTCTCTCCTTCCCATGGGCCTCACACATCACTGTCTACTTCCAGCTTGCTTCCCCTGGCTTAAGCTTCAACCACTAGCTTTGTGTCAACACTGTTATTATCTACCTTTATTTTTTTAGTTGTATGCTTTTTCTTCCTCACCTCAACAATCTTTCCCTTTTTTTTTCTTTTTTTTTTTTTTTTACCTGATTTTCTCCATCTCTTCTTCACCCACCATTCTGTTTTTTCCCTTCCCACGTTTCTCTCCTATGCCTCACCTTGGAGCCGAGCCAGTAGAGAACCAGGTTCCAACCTGCCTCTTAGCCTCAGCCTGTCCATGTATGCCCATCTGTGCCTGGAGCTGCGACTGAGGCTGTCACCCTATCTCCCTCCATCATCAGCACATCTACTGTACCTGTCTGCTGGCTCCCTGCCATCCACACACACACAGTGCCGCTTCATTTACTGAGAGAACCAGGTAGAAGAGGAAAAAAAAGAAAAAAAAAAGATAATGTAAGCCTGAAATCTACAGAAAAAGACTACTCATGTTGGGGTCAAGCATATTTGACATCTATTGAGAACACCCACAGATACTCTGAGAGGTGCATGTACACAGTACCACTCATTCAGCTTGGCTGCCCCGCACCGTCCCATCAACAAGTTTGTTTGAAGGCCACCGACGTGGTGGGCCATCAAAGCATATCTTCATTCAGTTCCACTGAAAGGATCTTGGGCTCCTGGGAGAAGCTGTGTTTGAAGTGATATCTCTATGCCACTGCATTCTTTACCGTGCTGTCATGACTTGAGTTACACACACACACAAAAAAAAAGCCTAGCAAGAACATGGGCACAAAGCCAGTGCCACCACCCTGATCGTGTCTCCTCCTTATGTGAACAACCACTGCTCCCTCTGTTAGATCAGTCAATGTACCAAACTTTAGTTGTTTATAGCAACTGTCCACGTTCATGATGAGGGAGTGATCATATATTCCACTGAAAGAAGATCAAACAAAACCCAGAGTCATCCCTACCTGTTAAATCCCTTGAGATCATGTTTCCATTAGTCAGCCTCCTCCTGTTGCTCATCTGAGATCATCTGAAAAAGATAAAGGATTGGGGAAATGAAATGATTCAGTGAGGGGCTCATTCAAGTGTACACTTAAAAGTTGACAAGAAAAAAAAAAACAAAAACAAAAAACAGTCCAGCTCTGCCTAAACCTGCATGAACACTCTAACTCATATTTATTTATCTACACCGGCAGAGAAAATAGTTCCTTTTCTCTCTTTTCAAGGGTAAAACACATTCATAGAGCAGTGACTTCAAATCTTTATTATTTAGATAGGAAAATAGAAAAAACAAGCAACATATTATATTTATGTTCCTGTATTTTTTTGTGAAATACCAGATAATTAATAATAATAATAATAATAATAATATACCTCTAAATATTCGAATAAAAACAGGTGCAAAAAAACTTATTGTGATATACAGTCAGTGATGATAGGCCACATGTAGGGCTACAGTTTAATTTTATGGTTTAATATTTTTTGGTAACCTGCCTAAATCAGGATCCCAGAGTAAGTCAAAATCTAGGAAAAGGCCCCTCAGCTCGGGCTCCGGTTATCACTCAACTGCCCTGGTTGCCTTCTTTTCGCATTATTTTTAAGTCCTTCGCTCTTCCAAACTGGTTTTATAATGACCACATGACTCAGACCTTCTCCAGTATCTTCACAGAACATTTAAAAAGTCAGACCTGGAGTAGCTACATAGATCACCCTGACTCTGTTTTATGTAAATCTTAAGTTTCAGTGGAGCTCTGCAGCACCTGGCAGTTCACGAGAATGGAAGCAGTCAAAGTGGCTTTTCCATTGTACCAATTAAAATTTACTTGGTGTGCTGGTTTTATTTTATAAGGTCAACAGGTTCAGGTAGATACTGGATCAAGAAACTCCCAGTTTTTTTCATACAGACATGTCTAAGACTGAAGCTGTGCTCTCTGGACCATTGACAGCTTGGGTCCCTCTTCATCCAATCACGGACAAAGGTGCTCTCTGCTTCTGAGTTTCACTGTCCCAGACCTGTTACCTTGGAAACAAATGGACTGTTTCCGAGTGACACAAAGCCTGAACTTAAGAACCTCCTTTCAGGTTGAAGGCTCCAAGAGTTGAGGGGAAAACAGCAATAACAGGACGGCGGGGAGAGAAACTGAATACTGGCAAATTGCTTCCCAGAGTTTCTGGAGGACATGGTAAAATAATTCTTTCTTTTCTCTCCCTTTTAAAATACCTTTCCCTGGCACCAGGCACCATAGGTAGGTGTGTGCTGGTCCCATTCCTTTTATATCCCTTCTTATATTTCATCTTTTTTTTTTTAGCTATCGTACTGAGCTAAGTGAGTTATCATGTACACCAGCAGGCTTGAGCCACATGTGGCTAGGCTAAGCCTCCAGATGAGGTAATGTTTACGGGGTTGGCAAGCCAGGAGAAGGGTTGGTCAGGTCTTGATTAGCTCAGGGGTAGGGGCTCTCTCTAATATTGGACACCCCTTTGTGTGTTGAGATTACTACCTTATGAAAAACTGCCCCTGCTGACACGCCTGATGGGATCAGAGCTTCCTGCCCGCTTCGTCGTCCTGCTTATGAGCTCTCCACACACAGGAGAGAAAACACACACCCACACACACATACACCCTAGTAGCTCTCAGAAAAGACAGACGTGAAGAGTCTGAGATAAAATATAGAACTCACATGTTCTGTACATGCTTATGTGTAAACAAGCATGTACACAGACACATCAACAAGCACACACATGGTTGCAAACATCACCTCTTCTCTTCCACTTGTGTATGTCATGACCACAACTGATGACCCCCAGATGGAAAACAACCTGCATTTATTAACAAGGCCAGATGACACGCAAACGCATGCTCACACACGCTCACTTGCTTTTACTGTGATCGTCTCCTCCGGCCACTCTGAATGAAAATCACATGATGGACCTCATCCAGCTCTGAAAAAAACACCAAGAACCTCCACCCCGAAAAAAACATCAACAAACAATGTTAAAAAAACAGAGGATTCCGAGGCAAAGCTTTCAGGGGATTTGAAGCTAGCAGCCCTCTAAAGAGGGCTGAGGCTATAGGATGATTTCAATTATTTGATATAAATTCTGATGGTCCATTAGTTCAAAATAAAGGTCTGATTATATGAGATGTGTAAACAAAGTTGCAAACAAAACCTGCATCGGAGTCTGAAGCTGAGCTGTACTTTTTCCAGATGCGTAATCGACTCTTAATTAGCACTGGCCTTACTTTCACGTAAGCTTCCTCAAATATATCTTATTTAAAACCAAGAACAACTAAATACAACATTTTGGTTTCTTCCACCACATAGCAAACTTCAACACCTTTCTATGTCTACTGTTGAGGAGCCTACACTAACAAACACTCATATTTCTGCAGAGCACTTTGTGAAAACAAATACTTATAAGTGTATATGTGTGCATGCACACACACACACACACACTTAGGACACTGGCACAACCTTGCGCCAGTGGTCCTTTAAACCAGTCATGTGAAACGACCCGTTCCTTTCTGCAAATCAGATTACATCTCCGAGCTGAGGTCTGCAAGTCCACACACACATTAAAAGCTTGGTACTCAGGTCCACACAACACACACACACACACACACACACACACACACACACACACACACACACACACACACACACACACACACACACACACACACAGCTTAATCAGATTTTGCCCCACAAACCTTTGCGTATTTGTGAATGTACGCAACCAGCTAGTTATCAGCCAAGCCCAGAAATACTGACTCAAAATATATATACTTATATATATAAACTTACAGGACTCTGTGAATATAAAGCATGTATGGAGTATATACAGTATACCGACATGAGTGCAGCTAAGGCCACACAAGCCCTTGAATAAGAACAAAACAAATCAATTTCTTTGTCAAAGAAAATCATAGAGGGCCGTGATAAGCCTCCTTTCCGCAGCGCTTGACTGCTGTTTGGCAGTTCTGCTATGGAATGAGCACATGTGGAAACATGTTTATAGTGTGTTTGGCAGGAATGCAAACAATAGATAATTTGCAAATGATTCAGGTCGTATTCAGGTTATCAAACACTGATGTATTAAAGCAAATCATTCGCCTGGTTTGATGATTTATTTATTTTTTGTTATTATACCATTGAGTGACAGATAAATACAAGAATCATTAAAAAGAGAGATAATACATGGTGAGTGTGTAAATCCCTTCATACGGTTTGCTTCCATGGTGATGAACACTTGATGTCTTGCACATTTAGATTCAGTAATCAAATGTACAGCTATCTGAGTTTTCATAGTGCAAAAGAAGCTAGTTGGCTAGCTGCTGGTGGACTGGTTGGCTTAATCATACCCAGACAGTTGGAGGAAGTACAAGTGTCTGTCCCTACAGGATCTACACTAAGTCTCCAGTCCTCTAATCAGAAAGCCCTTCAACTACATCAATATGTCCCTCTGGCCCCAACCAACAACTAAATCTCATTTGTCTTTACAACTTTGAATTACTTCTCTATCAAGTCTGGAAAAACAATCACTGCTGTCTCAGTGTTTATTGTAATGAACAAAATCCTACTTAGATCAGCTTGTTTGTCTGTGCTCCTTTTGCCCTTGATGCCATGGAAGACTGAGGGTGGGAAGTTGCGGGTGGCAGAAAGCTGAGCTTGTTGTGTTTGCAATGGGGTGCCAGGTCTCTGTCAGTCAGCCCAACTCCAGTTCAACCAAGCGAGTTATTCTCTCTTCACAGTGACATCTGAGAACAGCAGTGATGGAGACCAGCAGCGTGGGGAATGGAGGAGCAAAGGGACTGCGCCCTGGGTTAGATTGCACTGGATGCTCAGATAAGACGACAGGAAAGGGCAGATTTGGGCAGGGCAACAGGGGAAGCCGGCAGAGTCTACTGTTACGCCAGGAAGAGCTCACTCATCCCTCAGATCACCTGCCACACCCGTGGAGGCCAGGACCTGATACAGTGCCACCGGCCAGAAGCTGTGTATTTATCCCCAAAGCCTCAGATTGGACTCAATGTAAACTGATGTAGAAGTAGAAAAGATGTGATGCAACTAAGACGACATGTGGTCAGTCTTATAGCACACATTCCTGACAATACACACATGTACACACAAACAGCCGTGAATGCCCACACACACGTAGACATGTAAATTAAACCACAATGTAGTGTCTTCCTCTGGAGTGCATTTCCTGTTCACCAGGTTGGCACATGGCCACTGGTTCCTGTTCTACACCACAGCGTCCCTGTGTTGTACCTCAGAAATAGAAACAACTGTCTCATTGCTGAAACTTGAACAGAACTTTGATGATAAACATGGTGACCGTAGACGTCTGTTCTCGGTTTTGAAAATCTAAAGCGATGAGATGAATTCCACAGAACTGGGAAAACCCTACATAGAGGATTATGTTGGTTTAGGATATAGCTTTAATAAGACACAACCACTAGTTCTGCTTTTTCTCCCACCAAGACGTCAAGAGGTGCAATAATCTGTGACATACTGCTGACCTGAAACTCACTTATGGGAAGGAAATTTAAGAGAATAAAAAGTTACATCATGCAGCTCCTCGATAAAACAAATTAGACCACTCGACCCTTCTGCTTTGGTGAACACAGAACGTAAAAAATCTTATTTGTGTGTTGAAAGGTCAGAAGTGAGAAGACAGTTTCATTCAGCAGCGCAGTGATGATGAATCATCCACAAAAATGTCACCAAGTAATCCTCTTTTTAAGCCAGTAGAAGTAGTGACCAGGAGTGCTCACGGGAGCTGTGAAATGTTAGTTTTAGAGCGAAGGTAAACAGCCTCTCCCATGGTGGGCCTGTACCCTACACAGAGTAAGCACATGTTTCCCATTGTGGTTAAAAGGGAAGGGGATTAAAGTGTAGTGCAGCCGGAGCCATAGCTATACACCCCATGGTGGGATCACAGTACTCACAGGTCTTTCAGTACTGCTGATGCAGCCCAGTTGGAAGTGGCTGGTGTGCGGGGAGAGGCCATGGCCAGATCTATCAGATGGGCTAGTCAGGGTCCTCTCAAGCCTGAATCTGAGGCCTTTCTTTGGGGGCTGAGGAGCCAGGCATGTAACCATGTTGACAGAACTGCCCAACTGAGGCTGGCAGACACACAAACACAGGGTAGGTAAGGATTATGAAAAGGTGTTGAAATGGAGCAGATACTGTCTTTATGTAAAGTGATCACTTTCTAAACTCAAATTAACCTGAGCAGAGATAGAGAGAAAAAAAGAAGGAAAAAAAAAAAAAAACAAAGGCTTGGCCAGACTAAAAGTGAAAGCTGAAAAAAAATGGATAATGCTTCGTTGGTTTTGGCTTCCAAATATGAGGGTTTCACCCCAGGGCCTCGGGGTCAAATAGGCCACAATCAGGTACCACAGGAGACTGTTAAAGCAGGAGACTGTGACTGTGCAGCCAATTAAAAGACACTTTATAAAGGCAAAAAGTGCAAGGGACATTGGGGAAGATATGCATAGTGGAGCATATCTGCACTTACCAAAAAAACTGCCAATTAACCAACACCCCATGAAGCTCAGCTGTGACTGCTTCAGCTGGAGAGCTTCCATGTGCAGTGGGTAAAACTTGCAGGGTAGGAGATTAAGGGTCAAACATTCAGCCTGTTGGTCTCGTCTGACACTAGTGTCTCTACTGAGTAGTTTGAGAGATTGATAGTCATCCTGTATTTGCAGGTTACTGAGCATAAGTTAACCTGCTTTTCATTAATTGCTCACAATGACAATTGTGACATTTGACTTGGCTGCTCTAAGACTTGACTCGTAGTGAGGTTTGAAAGCTGAGGTTTTGAGCAAGATTTGAGCTGATAAAAATCACACAATCAAAAGTAAACAAATAAAGATCCATGCAAATGTTCAGATGCTGAGCAACTCATTTGCATTTTAACTCAGAAATTCCTTATGGAGACTTGTGATTCTGTTCCACTGTGATCTAAAAGACTTGAAACTTGAGTTGTCCTTGCCCATATCAAGTCCAATATACTTTGCTCCACCCAGTGAAATGGGATTCTCACCAAAACAAGCCTAAGTTAAGTATTCAAAAAAAATTATGAACTGTCATTCTTAACCTTTTGGCCTGAAAGCCCACACACATAAACATAGATAATTACATGCTACACGTCTGTCAGTCTTACAGCGTTGGTATATCTGCTTCTGTGTTTGTTTGTGCGAGGAACTGGGGAGCAGGGATTGTCTGCATGGCCTAAGTGTTTGTGCAGATTTGCAGGACTTTCTCACCCACAAAAACAACGGCACGTTAATGAGCATGTGCGTGTTTTGAAACTGGAAACAGATTTATGTAGTGTTCGAGATCAGCTCTTTAAAGGTCATACCGAACAAGTTAGCTCTGCTCAGTAAAACCCTGTTCCCTCTCTGATCCAGGTGACTCTCGGCCAATAGTTTCATGACACATGGGGCAGACACATAAGCACCACTCTGACCACCTTCTCCTTCTTCATGACATCAGTATATTTCCGATTCCACTGACGCTACACTGACGTTTAGCGTAGTTGATTAATCGGTTCCCACAGGGCTCTAAGAGTTTCCGTTTAATGACAAAAAACACTTTTTGGAGCTCCTAATTGTTAGATACAAACGTGCCTCCAGCCGCAAGCAAGGCCACAGCGCAAGATGCCATGGCAGGGGATAAAATATCAGCCATAGTAACAGAGTTTTCTTACTGACACTGATCACAGTATTTCGCAGCTTTCAAGGGTCAAACTCCCTTGATTACAAACATCCTTTAGCAACATATGCGAAATGGCAAACACACTTAAACACACATTTATGCATCGGCGCACAAGCCCAGAAGCATACCATTGCAAGCACACGTGTGTGTACATATTACCCCATGCACACATCAACAAAACGCACAAAAAGTTCTAATGAAATGTCAGGGACTGCAACCGGTGGAAAAAGGTGGGATGAGGAACATATCAAGGCTAATCCAGCCAGGGATTAGGAGCGGGCAAATATCGCCAATAATAAACAAATGACTAACATTCCCAGTTTGTGTGGTTACAAGGCCCCAAGCTCCAGCTAGAGCCCAGCAGGGTCTGGATTCAATCCCTGCTGTTTATCAGTGCAAGCAGAAGCTGTCACTTGTGAAACCTCCATGACAAACACTTGGGGGACAAACCCAGAATGGGGAACAGAGCAGTCCAACCAAATCACTCCTCCCACTTTGATTTACAGCATGTTTGATTTTTTTAGACTGTAGATTTTAGCTTAATACGCCGACTGAAATGGCCGTATTGTTTCCACACCATTATTCACTCTGACACTGCCTTCTTGTTGGCCATTTTCCGTGAGATGACTACCTGGTTTTGCCCCAAGCAGTCTCCAATGACTGACACAACAAGGTGTCTTGATTTAGGAGAATACACTGCAGAGGGCATCTTATTCTTTGAATTACATGACAGTATTTATTATATGATTAAATGCAATTTTGATTATGACAAGCATTCATTTAGAAAAGTGATTAATGTAGCACTGTAACTATTCGTCAGTTTTTTTATTGGCAGGAAATTTTCATCGCCTTGTCCTAGTCTCTCTAATTTGAGCATTTGCCGCTTCTCTGTGGTTTCTTTTTACATCTTTTTATATGAGGTATATATGGGGTTTAGGTCAAACAAAACAGTTGACAAATTGTGAGAAGTATCAATGGACCTTTCTCACAACATGCTGTTATTTTAGAGCAAATGATTAATCGGAGATTTATCTGTTGGCTGCGACTAAGAAAGTTCCCGTTCGACACAACTTGCGGTCAGAAACCGGGAAGCCAGCCATTCACCAGACAAACGCCAGACTTTTTGTACCACTAGATACAATTTGAGTTGAAAGTGGCGAATTAAGGGTCTGGTGTCCTCGTGCTCAAGCGCAAAATGGAGTGAACAGAAGACCGACAACAGAGCAGCGCACATGCTTAGCATTATTGACAAATATTGATTGCTTGTCTATGCGTCACTGTGGATATTATTGCAGAGGAATGTTGGACAGATAAAGTAATGGGCCATAAATTCTCTTGCGCTGTAGCAGGGATTGGTTATTTAGAAGTGTGTGATGAACCTGGGATCAAAGGTAAAGCAGCTGAGCCTGGGTTGCAATTTGGTCGGAGCAGTTTTCCGCAATGAGGAAATACTACACAAGAGGAGAGAGGGCTTCCACTGGAAATGCAGACGCAGTGTGTTTCCGCCATCTCTTCTCTTTTGTCCAATGTGACATCAGATGAAATGCTCCACTAAATCTTAATTTAGGTGGATGCTCAGAGGCCTTAATCTCATTCTGTATATGGGTGTGTGTTTTTGTGAGTATGCTGAGAAGTAAAGTCTTCCCTTTGCGCTAATCCACCTATTTTGTTTCGGTCCACTGTTCAGAATCAAGGTGGAAAAGTGCCGAGACTGCACCGTTTTGCCTTCTCAGCCTGTCTGGCCCACGGTGCTTTACCTGCTGAGCCGAAAGACTCACCAAGCCTGAAGGACACTGTTGCTTTAACCCTGTCCCTAAGCATGTCCCTGGCCAGCACAAAAGCCATCTGGGGTGCAGCTGAGAGCTTTAGCAACAAAATAACTCTTTCAATCTGCACTCTGCATGGTTCTGACTGCAGGGCGTTGAGGTCTCCAATACCAAGACTCTTACTGGACCTCCTCCTCCTTCACCCTTCTAATCCTGGCCTACATGACTGACTCCAACTGAAAGCCCCACACGCCAGAGGTGGGAGCCAAAAGCACTGTGAGATTCAAAAAAGACCACCTGCTCATCAAACTAAATTGCACTCACTGAAGGCAATGGAGAATAGAATAGAGAGAATGAAAAGGAGTAAGAATAAAAAGAAAGACAAGTCACTGCTCTCCCCCTGTGATCTTGGCAGACAAAAGAACAAATTGCATTTCTGCATCATGGCACCCGAGGGTCAAAATCGGGAAAGACTCCCACTCAATACTGTTTGTGTGTGAGCATGTTGATGGTTCCATCAGTTCCCACAAGAGAGCTAGAGAGGTGCACAGGCCTACCTGTAAGCCTTTCATCTTGGCGTCTTTTGTATTCCACTACACTTGTGTCTGTTGTCTCTCTCCTCTATTGGGCAGAATTGACTGTTATTATTCCAAACAGCATTATCTTTATTAATGCCACAGGTCTCAGGACTGTGCACTCCCAGGGAGCCGGGTCTGGACAGAGCTGCAACCAATCTCCCAGATAAAAGCTCAGTGGAGAGCTGTATGCAAGCCAGACAGCTTGGACAGGCCTTCATCCTCCCTCCTCATTCTCACAGAGAGGTATAGTCCCTACAAAGACTAAGATATGGCTTTAATCTTCGCACTTTGAGTCGGAGAGAAGCATTTGAACTCAGAGCAGCTCTCTGCGAAGCTATCAGAAGTCACTTCTGGTTGTTAGCCACTAGTCAGAACAAACAAATTGTATTATTAGCGAGTACATTTATATAATATTTGATTATATATAATAATTGCAAAAAGAAAAATCACCCATAATGAAAAAGTTTTGAAACCAAGGGAAAGGTTTTGGACTCATGTTCAAACCGTTCAGGCTATAAATCACCAAACTTTATCATGTGGTGTTCAGGTTTATGGGGTTGCCCTCCATTTCTACTGTGGCTCTAGCTGTTGATGGCTCATATGTACCTGGAGCTGAGGCCGTTTCCCAAAGTCAGCCATGCGTGACGAGTTATTTTAAAGGTGGTGTGGAGAGCTGACGTGTGGCCAGGCCAGGGCAGGCCAGCGGCTGGGGTCTCGGCTTAGTGCCTCAAGCCCCTCGCTCCAGTGGTCACACAGCATCAGCTCCCGGCCCGAGCCTGGACATTGATTTATGGGACAGGGGGATTACCATCAAACCAGCCGTGAGGACCACCCAGATGGTGGCACAGGATGACAGCCGCACAAACACACACACACAGGCACGTATGCACGCAAATTCAGATAGACTTAGGCATTCACGCATTCACTTACATGTACATTTGTACACAGATATCACATAATTTAATGACTTAAAAGTAAAGGAAAATCTTTCTATTTAAGATGTTAAATATTAAATATGAAACTTTCTGGAAATAACCAAGCATGAAAAGCTGCGCATTGAACGTGGAATGGTTTGGTTAAACAATCAATTGCAGAGGGAGGGATGAGTTCACTGAGGTTTTCTCATTACTGCAACGCAAGGGAGCAAACTTTGCTCATCACAGTTCATATGTATCCACAGGATGTGCCTTGTTAGAAGTAATGCAATCAATCACATCACACTATTAATATTAATATTAATATTTAACTTCACTTAAGTTTGCATAATGCATAATTGAAGACTGATGACTTGGGTGATGTTCTATCTCAAGTGACCCCGGTCCAAAACAAGATCCTTCCGTGTTGTTACAGAGGGAGAGCAGAAGCAAGGCTCAGACTCTGGCTTCTATCAAAACTCTCT
Organism: Rachycentron canadum; assembly: GCA_038496675.1. Taxonomy (NCBI): domain Eukaryota; kingdom Metazoa; phylum Chordata; class Actinopteri; order Carangiformes; family Rachycentridae; genus Rachycentron; species Rachycentron canadum. The sequence goes on along the minus strand of CM076664.1, from coordinate 3,318,630 downwards.
GTAAATTCTCTGAAATGGGTGACATTTAGCTTGATCATGATGTTTAATAAATTCACTTTCCACTATTCTTGACGCAGGTCTGGACGCCTCGCATTTTCACTCCAAATGCATTTACCACCCTTAATACTTTTCCACCAAGACACATTTTCATCCAAGAACGTGTGCAAATACACTGAGCAAAAGAGGAAAAAAGGAAGAAAAGCACATATTTCTCACTTGCCAGGGCACAGCACAGCTCAACCTCAAGGCACCAGTCGGATGAGCCGAACAATGAGTCAATGACAAATCGGACGCAGTGCATTCCTTGGGTAAACACTCACCTCATAAAGGAAGACAGGTAGGCAAACACTCACCTGCCCTAAGCTAATAACACATGTGGAAGCAAAGACACAAGCACACACTCACACACATGCACACACACAATAGGATTTGCTCAGAAAAACAAAGAAATCCATCTAAGACAGACACGTTGCTTTTTTTGTGCTGTATTAATGTCCTATTTTAAGCAAAGAAATAGACTAGAGCACAACTAACGTGTATGATTGGTTAGCAAAAATGAACAGTTATAAAATGATTTATCCAAGGGCATCACAATGGCTTCAGGATGAGGATTTAAGCAGTTTACACGGATTATGTTTGATAATAATTTTATAATAACATGTAACCCACATGTTGGTCTGGGCCCACAAACACAATGTATCCTCCTCAGAACTTGTGTATATTTGTGGAAGTGTATTTCTGACTGTGTACCAGTGTTTAAAAATGACTGTGTGCTTGTGTGTTTCAGAATGTCATTGAAGACTGTACTCACTTTCCTACCAAAGAAATCACACACATTTTCCCCAAAGGCCCTTCATTCCCAGCAGAGGAAAGCAAAGCCTTAGTGACAGCACCGCTCCACACAGTGGGAAGCACCCACAGCGCTTCCTGACCATGTGACTCCCTCCGGCTGCCTTTTGATTGGCTGCTCAGAGGCGGAGAAGATGAAGAGAAGGAGGGAGAGGGTGCATGTTGGTGGCGGAGGGTGGCGGGGAGCTGGCTGGCAGCGGACACATGAGAGAAAACAAATTCCTGCCCCATTGCCATGGAGATGAGTCAACAGCAGGTCGAGGGAGAGCAGAGCGGGCCGGGGGTTGTGGGGCACAGGCTGACCTGCTGTAGTTAACAATTCATCCCCGTATCCGGCTCCCAAATGATTGGGCAAACACGGAGCGCTGCAGAGTCAAAAGGGCCCCAAGGGTCTGAGAGAGGGGCATCACCCTGGGGTGACATGCTGACAGGAACACACTGGTTGGTACAGGGTGGACCAGCTGAAAGCTGGAGTAAGGAATAGGGGGGAAGGGAGAGAGGGGGGTGGATGGATGTGGAAGAGCTGCTCAGTACATTGAGTACCACAGGCTCCAGCACAGTTACAGCACAGTATTGGTGGTTGTGGTTTTGTGAAGCAGTGTAATTAAATGATTTGTGTTAAGATACCACTTTGAGAATGAGAACAATCTCTGGAGCACACACCACAAAAAACATTAGCCTGTATATTCTGTTTGAATACTTCCTGTTAGGATAGATTATCAATGACATTTGGCTACAAATTGTGCCAACAGTAAAATAGGGGTTGCAACAGTTTTATAAGCCCAAACCACAGTAACACTCTCTGGCATATGTCCATTTTGTCCATAGATAAAAGATTTGGCACATTTAGATGAGCCACAGGAGCTGCAGAGCAAAACACTACTGAACAAAAAACCTCAGAGATAAGGATATTACATGACCTTAAGACAACTTAGCTAGTCCCTGTGGTTCATGGCAGAAGTTTGTAGGCGAGAACTTTAATACTGAAACACTACAGGCAAACGGAACAGTTGCAGTCAATTTAGAAACATTTATACTCACCAGATGATCCCCAAGAAGCAATTAAAGGTTGACATCTTATTCTAGGAATTTGGATTCCTTCACTGAAAGAAAAAAGAAAAAAGAAAAAAAAAAAAAAAAAAAAAAAAATCAAAAGAGGACAAACGTCACTATATAGTATTACATTGCATATCTGCATTACTCTTCACTCTCCATTTGTTCAGCTGGATTCATTTAGGTGCAACCATGTTAGAGCATGTAATATGAGGTACAAATGGAAAGTGGTTCAAAGCCTCAACCCACAGGACCTGGATCCAAAACAGTGACCACTTTGCAGTGGAGCTTATAGTAGAGCAGAGTGCCGTTTGACAATAACGGGTCAAAGGCAGAAATAACAGGCAGCCAATGGGTGGATCACATCAGTGTCACATCATACAGAAGAGGAACCACAAGGCTTCAATACCGTACTTATATTAGACTAGACTTTACGTAGCGTTGTCTCAGTCAGCACAAGTTGTCACATGTAACGTTATGCTCAGTCACAGCTTGGTCTGCTCCCCAGAATGGCAAACCCAACCCTATTATCTAATTGGCCATCTAACTTTAAAGGGTTGAAATGCCATCATTACAACAGTGCTTTCACTGGGATGTGGTGCAAGGAGGGTGTGTTAGCAGAGAGGACCTGTTACTGGTTCTCCACAGCTACTCACGTCAGAGCAGTGTTTTCATAAACACTGCTGAAGCATGTTCTTCCTTTAGTGGGAATTAGGATACTGTCTATAATAATCCACCCAACAAATCTTATAAATGAAAAACAGGACTGCATCGTTTATAGCATGTCTGTCAGAGAAAAAGAGGAGAGAGAGGACAAAAACAAGGGAAAAAGTATGATTATGATAAAAATACCAGATGTTAAGAGTCACTTCTCGAAAGGTGTGTCATTCAGGGAGTTTGGGACCGACTTCTGGCTGCAGCTGAGCTCTAAATTTAGCATATTTACTAAAATAAAAAGTGAGTTCAGTCACTGGCACTGGTACGTTCTCCTCCCCATTCATGACCTCAGTGGTGCAGCCGGCGTCACTCGTGACGAAATACTAACCATATAAAACAACAAAAAAAGACCTCCTCAAATACTCAGAGTACATAAGGAAACAACCACAATTTAATGTTCCCTGTAAATGATCCTATTATGGCAATCCAAGTCCAAATCAACAGAAAAATATGTTGTTTTTTTCACATTCTAATTTTAGAACAGAGTTTGAGCATAAATTACTTTTTACATAACAGAGCAGGGATGGAAGTAATAGACAAGAAACAAAAGACTTTGTATGTATATTTCACCAGGTGTACATGAAGTGAATAAAGGCTGTATGACACATGTAAAAAGCTACTGTGTTTGTTTACTGTATCAATACATGACGGGGATGAGCCTGCGTGAGGCAGGTTGTGGAAGATGCCCCTGGGCCAGGCTGAAGAGTAAGTGAAGCAGAAGCCCCATCTAAGCTCTAAAGCATGCGACTATCAGGCCTGTAACTAAAACACAAGCATAAACACAGGCGATGTCAGGGATTACACCCTGCAATAACGCCGCAGGAAACCACAGACAGCGCAGGTGTAACCGTGACACAGCCACGGACACATTCTTCCCCATCTCCGTTCTGCCAGTGGAGGTCTGAGTGACAGCTCATCATTTACCCTTGGTGGCTGTGTGAAACTTCTGTAAACATCTGCAAGCGTTTGTATGTCTGTGTGTGTGTATGTGGAGTGGGAGCCACAGGTGAGGAAGACGCACACACACAAGAGGGATTACAATGGCCTAATGTCATATTGAAGACGCCTCACAGCACAATACCACACATTCTTTCTGACACTATAAAATCTTTCCTCACTGTCTTATTTATTGTGTGTTTGTCTCACTTTCCCTCGAGAGTTTATGCTGCTCTGATCCATTTATTCTGCTGCGCAGAAACATTTAGATCTTCTTTACGCTGGTGGGATGTTTTTGAAGCCTTGTGTTTGTCAGACTGAAGAAGATTGAGATTTAGTGAAAGCGGCAGGGAGGAAACAGGCAGGCAAGCACATTTCAGTAAACAGCTCCCTCTAGAGCAACAGCCTAAGTTCAATCCTGAACTTTACTCTCATTGTTGTTGACTGCTCCTGGGCATCAAAAATATATTAAAAAATATATATATAATGAGATGCCAAAACTCTTTTCAGTTTTAAATTAAGAAAATTGGACAAGCAACCAGTCTTTTTCTTTTTTTTCCCCTACAGAAACAAATATGCAGGTATGTCTTGTTCTCTGGCTTATTTGTGAGCCACATTACAGAGGTGAGGTTGAACCACTCATTTTCCCTGTGTGACTTGATAATGAGGCAGGCTGTTATTAAGATGTTTGCTTTAATCGTGTGCAGGGTTATTAGGGGCGGTTTACAGTACACAAGAGAGATTAAGGTAGGCCACGCATGACGGAAAGAGCTGAGGAGGCCAACGATAAGCCAGTTACCCACAACTGTGAATCGGGCTGAGAAATATGAGCTCACAGTAGGACATGAAACCCAGCAAGACAAACCTCCCTCTCCCTTGCTCTCTCCCTCGCTCTCTCCCTCTCCTTCTGTCTTATTCTCGCTCCGCGTTTGCCTCAAATCATGTTACACAACCACAAAGAAACGCCTTGTACATCGGAGACTGATTTAAAACAACCAGAAAAGAAAAGAACAGTAAAGAGAGGATCACAGAGGGATCTGCACAGGGAGTAGGTGTTTTGATTCCTTTATATTTGTATAAAAAGGACAACATGGCTGCGATCTTGGCAGTAATGTAAAGATGCAGTGCAGTGACACACAAGTCAGGACACGCCTAACTACTTCACACGTACTTAGATAAACTAAATTCAACCTGAGACACACAGTTCTCTGCACCAACCAGCAAGCGCTAAACGTTTCCCCTACATTTTTTCCCCCATGCCATTAAGAAAACGACACATCGTACTGTTTCTATGCATTTTGTTGGAATTTGGGGAGCACTTGAAAATCCATCGTTTTATGAGCTTTCAAACTTTCCCACAGATTTCTCACCATTTTTTCCATGCCTCTGAACCACATACTTTAAAGAAGCACTCAATTAGGCCAGCACACTGAGTCTGGAATGGGGCACTCATATGCTACTTAAACATGACATATAGCACCTACCACCAATGTCCATGAGACCAGTGTTGTGTTTAAAAAAAAAAATTTAAAAAAATCAAAAGATTATTTTTTGATATTTTGAGGACTGGACTGTATCAGAAGGACCTCACATTATTCATGCACAAAGGCTAAAGTATGCTGATATGAAACCAGAGTAAGATTTGGTTTGTGTCAACATCATCCGCGTCTTTGTTGCTTTGTTTTATTCAGTTGCACAACACATAAACCACACAAATCCAAGATTAAAATGAACATTTCACACATCCTTTGGCACTGCACACCTTGACTGCCTTAGTAAAAAAGGTGTGTGTGTGTTTGTCCATGTGTGTATCAAGTTAGCAGAAGGTCAGAGTGGTGAAGTATTAGAGCACTGTTTGCTCTCCTCCATGTACTCATGGGGACCAGCCTGTTTGAGAGTTTGAACAGTGACGTGTGAAACCCGTAAAAACAGGACATAGCGCCGCTCTGTTTGCTTAAGAACACCCAAAGAATGGACTGCCATTACAAAACAAATCCCTCAGCCTGCATTCCTCCTGTCCATCAAACTCTACCTGTTGAACAAGATATGACAAACTGGGAAACGTAGTTACAAAAAAAAAAAAAAAAAATCTACTTCATGGTGGGATGACTTGCAATTTGTTAAAATATTGTCAGCTCTCTGACCTTCATGTCTGACCCACAGAAAAAAAAGGCATGCATCCACAAGTTTTTTTCCCCAGTAAATACATACATGTGCACACTAATGCAGCGACGGGAGCACAGTTACTGTTCTGGATAATGAAACTCTATTCACCTCTTTTAATTTGTTTTTAAATGATTAGTCTGTCTAAGACTGTCAGAAAACTAATCAAAACCTATTCTGATAATGAATTAATCCTGCAAAGCATTTGTAAAATGAATAACTTTATTTTACAATACAGATTATTTTTTGTTTTGGTTGGACAAAACAAGTGGTTTAAAAAGTGTCAACTCAAACTCTGGGAGTCTAATTTGTATTCTCTGTTTAAAAAAATCACTTTTATAAAAAAATCATTATTATACTTATTCATCAAAAAAAGAATTGAAAATTGCACTACTTTTGATGCACACTGTCACAAACTGTCACAAATCGTCAGTCAGTCACGAGAGATTACTTCCCCCCTGAAATGTATCTTAGATTCTGAAACACCTCGGGCAACAGGCAGTTTAATAACAGTGCCTCCTTTTCCTGCCTTCTGTCCAGGGTCTGTTATATGAAGCATTTTAATGATGTTTTCAGCAGAGATGCTGGAGTTGCTCTTATGTAACGTGATTAAACCCACGAAAACAAGCTGATGGATCCCATAGTAAAGTCCGGCTGACACTGAGTGGAAATCCATCAACTGGAACACATGAAAAGGGGAGAGAGCCCCCTCCCCTCCCGTCCCCTGTGCTCCCTGCCATCATCCTCGTATCAGAGGAGCCATTGGGAGAACTGGATGTGATTTGTATGTGTGTTTTTGAAGAGGGGTGCTCATAAACAGCCATGAAAGGGGCCCCTCTATTCAGCCCGCCGGCAGAGATGCGCTTCACTGGGCCGGCCTTTTGTTTTCCGCTCTTCACAAAACCTTAAGCGCAGAAAAAAAAAAAAAAAAAAAGAGGGTTGATTCTCTTGGTGTGTGCAGGCCCAAATGATGCCATTAGATTGGTGCCCGCTTGGGTGAAAAAGGCTTCAGCGGCGCTTGAAGTGATTTAAAAGATGCAGGAGAGAGCTGCCTGCAAATCCTGTTTGAGAATAACATTGGGAGAGAATGGGGAGGCAAAATGCCAAGCTAGTGATTATTCTATAGTATGCAAAATTGCTCTCAACTCCATGAGTGCCATGGATGTTAAAACAAAAGATGCGGAACATTCCTTTGTCACGTGATGAGGGTCAATGTGCTGCGGTGGTGCGTGGGGTCATGGAGTTCACCAAACTTCCCACGCTGCCTTGCAGCAGAAGGCCACAGTTAACATTCGTGTAACATTCTTCATTATTGGCAGGGGAATTTTTGTTTCCAAAAGGGCAAGTGCACAAGTGCCCAACCAGTGATGAGCAATCAGAAAAAAAAATATACAGAACTTCCTCATCAGCATGACTAGGCTAACACAACAATAACACTGAGGGTGAAAGAAAAATATTCTCATATGAATTAAACGTTTTCACAAGAATGTGAGACAAAATAAGACAGGTGTGCTGCTAACGTCACAGCAACATATACATACATGACTACATGTATGTATATGTCATCTACCAACAGCGTAACAAAATAACTCAAAGAGGCAAAGTGCACCTTTCTACTAGAGTGACCTAGAAACATTCTAGTCGAGCTAAGGAGGTGTTAATTTAGCAACAACACAGTGCAAGCTGATGGCGTTGGGCGGGCCATGTCATCATAGTGCCTATTCTGCGAAAGTGCCAAACAAAACCACAGTTTGTTATCCTGGACAGGCTCAGTCCAGTTTCACTGTGCTCTGCCCAGCCCTCATTTCCAGTCACAATGTCTCCTGCACACCTAAGCTCAGGAAGTCTTTTCTCTTCACAAATTCTCTGCTATATTTAGCAGCCACCCACACTTACTCTCAGTCAACCTCTGCACTGATTTAATTCCATATGAGTTTTTTATGTACTATGACATTTTTTTGTGTGTCCTGCAACATATTAAAAAGAGCTGTTCATGAACGTTGCTTGATTTCAACTCATTGGAATAATGAGCAGGTAGATAAAGGGTGCAACTTTTATTGGAGATGCCAACTGACAAGTAATTACTGGTTTAAGCAGTTGATGTTTTAATAACTGTTCAAGTTCACCCGGTGAGAAAAAAAAAAAAAAAAAAAAAATCGTGGTTTTTTTTTTTTTGATCCACGATTGTACAGTAAGTACATGGGATGCCCACATTTCTTCCTTTGTCATGGCTTGGCACCAGACTAGGTAAAATGGTGAAAACGTCTAACTTGTAAAAACATCAGTGGAAATCATTATTTTATAGCACACACCAGGTGAGCTGACAGTGAGTCAACATGACTCAGATGGGCTCCAAACTGAGGAGGGATTTTTTTCCCCTTGACATATTTGTCAGGTGTCTCGCTCACCACCTAGCATCACCTTTAACAGCACACAACAGACTAGTCAAATGCCCTAAATACCTCACTTATCAGTGCTCATTAGTAACACAGTTTAAGAAGCTTGCGATTAAGTTTCTGCTGTAAACTACAGTCACCTTTGGGATGTAGAGACAGTAACTTTATGTGGACACACTGTTTTCGTCATATCTATCTGCTTATTCTCAAGGTCAGTGCACAATTCAAGAGAAGATGCAGAAGCTAAATGAATGAATCAATGTCTCGATTCTGGTCGAGGTAATTGGCCAGTGCCGAAGGCCGCATTTTAGGAAGCTTAAACACCGAGCAGAAATGCTGAACTGCAGCTGCTCTGCAAGAGCTGTGTTGTGCAACAAGACATGTAAAAGTCAATAAAATTAAGAAACAGCAAAGTGCTTATCACACATTTGAGAGATTGCAGTGGTCAATCAAATTTGGGTATTCCTGGAAAAATGTCAAGACAGGTCTGATACTAAGACATAATTTATGTTACGTCAAAAACCTGAAACCTGTCTCATACCAACTTTGAGATGAGCTTGAGTTGATTCTAATTCCAAAACTACTTATTGAACTATTACAAGCCTTGCATTTGGCATCAAATACTGTTTAGTTTGAAATCATGGGTTTCATTTCAGTTGTTGTTGTTCAGAGACCTATTAATGCTATGCAAAACATTCATATGCAGCATGTTCAAGCGCAAGATAATGTGCAAGAAAGTACAGTGTCATATTCTTAAAGCTTCCAAGCGGAACCAAGTAACATGTTCTCAAGAATCAAAATACAACCTGGGTAGACTGTGGAGGCCATGATGTCAGTCTTTTGCAGGATGCCTGATATGGGTCCTGTGGGCTCCTGCTGATAAGATTGAGGAGCAGGTCATTGGGAGACCTTCAGCAAACTGCTTGTGTAACAATGCTGCCTCAGTCCCAGCTATCAAGCCATCTCGCCACAGACCACGTGTGGGCTAGCCGGACACAGGTAATCAGGGCTGTCAGAATGGGACCAGCTCCTCTTGCAGAAACCAGAAACCAGCATCTCCACCCTATAAAACTATTTCTACTGAATGTGCAGGATATAAACTTGTGAAAAAGAAAAAAAAAAAAACATTTAATGAGTTTCGTTCAGGAGCAGGGAAAGTTCAATTGTTAAAGTAGCTGGAAACCAGTGCAAGGTCTCACTATGTGCCACAATCAGCAATGTCAAGCACACGTTTCCCACTTCTCCACTCTTAAGTGATCTTCCTTGCACAAGGACCATCCCGGACTCTCTGTCGAACCGGTTGGTGGCGAAATCACTGTTCATTGTTGCCATGGATACACCCAGGTGTTGCTCACAAGCCAGAGCTGAGGAATCAGAAAGCCAAGGCATTCACTAATCCTTCTCCATACCAGTGTGTCAATAATCAGGAATGCACCGTCTAAACTAAACTATTGTTCCTCTGCCAACAGAATCACAAATATAAGCACTGACACTGCTCTGGGCACTGTCGTCTTTGGGACTGGAAAAAAAATTAACTGAAGAGAAACAACGAGAGTCAAGGATGGAAGAAGGAAGCTTTGATTTCTCTCCAGACAGCTTAATACTGTCTAAATCATAAGGCTTTCTACTACAGTGCATGGGGGGGACATATAGTGTTATATTGTTTAGGATTGACTAAAGCAGTCGAGTCATAGCTTCTTTTTACAGTAGGACAGATTCAGAGCTCCTGAGAAGACCAGCTGCTGTCAACAGTTGGATATCTTTGAACTAGCTCTAAGCCTCCAGACAGCAGGAAATATCCTCTTCATTTCTTTGAACTTGGTCCCATTAGAATCCAATTCCGAGTATAAAAATAAAAGAAAAATAATCTCACAAGGACTCATGCAGATCCACCTGACAATAGTGTCTGATCTTTGTGGACAAAAGCTACCAAATCAAATTGGTGGTTTCCAACTGTTCATCTGTCATGGAGTAAATTTTTATTACTCCACGGTATGTGGCAACTTGCCATTTTTAGGATGACTGGATGCCCTCTAAGAGTCATTTGTCTTCTGTGTCATTACCGCTACATGTCTTACTTTTAAGAGGTTAAATGTGAGCTGACACATTAAAGAGTCACCTTGACATAAACTATCTTACAGAAAACCACAGCTGAAGATTTAAGATCAGACATGCAGACATGAGTAGTTCTGAGTCCATCCTATGTAAGCAGCAGGAGAGACAACAGGCAAGCCATTGTCTTAATGGCTTGCCTGTTGTCTCTCCTGCTGCCTCTCTCTCTTCTTTCTGTCTCTCTGTGTGAGTCTGTTTTCAGGTATTGCGGTATCACAGAACAGAGAAGTGCAGAACAGGGAGAACGGATGCGGCCGGAGTGGTGAGACCGCCCGTGGAACGCCCCGGCTGTGCTAAGGTTCTCCTGAGAGCTTTATTGTGTGGAGCAGTTAGCCACAGCCAGTTTTGTTTCCCTAAGATGCAAAGCCCCGCTGCAAGCCACAACAATGAGCATCTTTGTGGAGCAGCACTATTATCTTTATATATTACTGTAAATGACAGGAGAGGGTAGAGTGTTGAAGATCCCAGTTAATGAGCTCCAGGTATGTGCATGTCATAAAACAAGAAACTAATTCAAACATCTGTGGAGCTGAGCTCATGTGCCTTCAGTATCTAAGCACTGATGATGAAGATGATGACAGTAATGCTGACGACAAGACCTAAATTTTTCTTCCATCGCATTAGCTCCATTTGCAACATCAAATCAAATTAGGGTGACAAACAAAGATACATGCATTTAACTTAACATTATAAATCACTAAAAACATTCAAGTTCCTTTAACGTAAATTTGATCTGGGTTTAAACACTGCATTTAATTTTAGGTTTGACTAGGGACGCCTGCATCTTATGTTTGAATCCATTGTTAAGGACACAGTTGGGGTCAGAGACAATGTTGCTGGCCTTAGTATGTTATGATAACAAGCTGATTTTTAGTGTCTCTCAAGCTGTTAGTCTACAATCTTTGAGCCAACTCTTATTTGGTGGAACAGTTTGGATCTTAAACTGGTGGATGAACACTTATACCACATGGTATTAAAATACTGTGGAGCACTTGTCATCACAGAAGTAAAAATAGGTAAGAGAGATACAACTACAGAACATCTTACAGACTTTAGCCCTATGGGAAAAAAGTCCATAAAATCTGATTAGTTATATAGCATCTCTAAAAAATACCTTTAGATGTGAAACTTTTCAAACTGTTTATATAGTACTATCACAGAGGCCCGAGGCACAGATGAAATTTTGTTTCATGTGCAGGATAATTTTTGTTTGTTTAGATTCATACTGAGAAGTGAGACAGGTCTTGAAACCAGTTTTATGAATGTATGCTCACATGTTCATTGGAGACTTTTATCTAAAACTTCTCTGGGTTCTTTCCCCACGTCGAACATTGTCTTCCACATATCAAAGCTTTGAGCTCCTTTTCTGCGGTTAGTGTGTTTTCACTGTCAGTCGGACTGAACAGGCTACACACTGTTTAGAAGAAGACTTTTTTTAATGACATCTTGATGCACATGTAAATATGATGAACTCATTCTCATCTGCACAAATAAAACAAACGAGTAAATACCACAGAGGCTGATTGACTCATCCCCGAAGAGCTAAAAACACAGATCACCTTGTTTAGTCAACAGGTCAGAGGTAATCAGACCGGCAGAAGCACTTGACCCTCTCTGCTAAGTTACAGCTCAACCTGAACTTGACCTCTCTGACACCTAATTTAAGCACCTGTATTTTAGACGGAGCTGGCTACCCCAGACTTGTAGAAGTTGGGCCCCCTCACTTGGCAAGTGCTCACTCGTCCTGATGTCATGTGTCTAATTGCTCGCGCTGCGTGGGATGTGAACAGTGTGCATGGACTTTTGTGTGAATGTGTATGTCATCAGGAACCAAGCTAACACATGCCTGCAGCAGCAGCAGCAGCAGCAACAGCACACACACACACACACACACACACGTCTTCACCCGCCACAACCTATCATTACTGCTGTCACGTAGCCACCTCCGCAGCGGGCCTCACAAGCCTCGACAACCACTGGCACATACACCTGGAGGGCCAAACACTTAGTTCCCAGCTCTGTGCTTCGTAAACACACACAGACCTATTCATATCCTGCAGCCTCAGCTTCTACCTCACCCCTCCCATCCTCTGTAAAGTATGTCTCGCTTTTCTACCTCCGCAACCGCAAATGCTTTAGTGCTATTTAATTTATTTCCTTTGTTATCAATTTCAACACCAGCTGAGTGAAACAGCACACAAACAGCAGAGCCAGGTTGGCAGCAACTTCCAGCTCCTGTGACTACACAAACAACAGGCCACAGTGTGCATTCGAAAGCAAACACGGTGCAAAGAAATAGATTCTGAAAAGTTGAACAGTGCAATTCAACAAAAGAGGAGGAATTTTCTAATCCAGTTTCAGGTGGCAGATTAAGATTTTACAGGCCTGATATTTAACCAGGATGGCTTCCTCGCACAGGTTTCTACATCCATGTTTGCTTGAGCCGTGGCTACTTGAGAGTGTACACGGTTGAGAGAACACACAAGTCCACTGAGTAAACATGCGGTTGACGTTACACACCTGAGACTGGGCTGCCGGCTGCACATGTGTGACCTTTACAAAAGCTGTCACAGTGACAAATAAGACATGAGAAAAACCTCTGAAGGTCCCAACCTACTTGTTTAAGGCCGCTCAGTGCAAACAGACACTTGTGACAGAGGTAATCGAGGGAACAATGGATGATCTCCGGAACGCGCCACCCCAACAGAAGCCCTTGAAAAAGACAAGAATCACTGAGGTGTTTGCTCTCCTTTGTCATGTTACAAGGTTGTCCTGGGCCTATGCTTGCTCTGCACTATGTTCTATTCAGAGAGGGCTTAGTGTGTAGCAGGTTGCCCTGATAGGTGTGTGAAACCTGAAACTCACAGGCTTTAGAGGGAAACGGCAAATGTGCAATGTGAATCCTGAAAAACTTGCATGTCACACTTTGCCAGCTTCATTATCTAGAAAATCAGTGCATTCTCATGGAATGTCCTTGAGATGTGACAGACTCTTCAGAAATGATTTATGGTGTCCCATTCAGTGACATGCATGTGTACAAATCTATCTTTAACAACTTTGCACATCAAAGACCATTTAAGGAAAAGTTGTATCTGTGGTTTTTATGACTTCAGAGGGAGCTGCACAGAGTCTGATTTAAAGATAATAAATAAATCCTCATGCCTGCATAAAGACAAGCAGCTTGAAGCTACATCAGCTGCTACACACCCAAAACACTCGTAGAGCTGCATCGTGGATAATGTGGCCACTTTGTTTTGAGAAGGAGGAAGAGTGTGTAGAATAAAACAGGCAATATCTCTGGCTCTACTGCATTGATTCTTTTACAACAATCATATTCTCATCATTCATACTGGCCATTAAAAAATGCATAGTATATGTGGTCTTACAACAGAAAAAACATTAATATAGTGATCTAAAAAACTGTTCTTTCTACCTCATAGATGCAGAGACAGAATATATATGCAGCAACTGGCCTTATGCAATGCACGGTTTCCCTCTTTTTCTCTTCATCTCTGCGCTTGCAATTGTGTGTGTGTGTGTATGTGTGTTGCCTATGTGTCTGTATGTACTGTGTGTTATGAATGACATCATCAAACCCTACAATACAGAGCAGAGGGGCCTGGGCAACATCAGGTTGAAGCTTCAGCGCAGAGCCCGACGGTGTCTCCCCGCTTCATTTACATACAACAATATACAGGTCCACAGCCCACACCCAAGCACACATACACAAACCATTCACGGCACGCTGAACTCAATCTCAGTCAGAGCCCATGTGTGCATGGGTGTATGTGTGTGTTTGTTTCTAAACTGACTGGAAGGAAGGAAGGGCAAGGTTCCCGAGGAACATGTCACCTTCATTTGGTTTGGTGAGCAGGGTGATTAGGAGGCATAAAGTGGGATGTTACAATTGTTTTATTGTTCAAAATCATTTAAGCACTCGTGCAGCACAAGGGCAGAGTATCCCCTTGCCTCTCTGCTGTCAGGGGCTCAGTATGTGATTGGTGTGAGAAATATGCAGAGCTGTCTCCACTGAGAGAACTGGGGAAAGATTCTGCCTCGGGATATAACTGTATTTGTGTGTGTGTGTGTGTGTGTGTGTACCATGTGCGTGTGCACTCGGCTTAGGCATGATCAAACAAAGCACATCCAGGTACAGTGTGCCATCTGTACTCCCCCACCCAGACCCCAAAAAATTTACTTTCCCCCGCCCACTCCATCTCCACGCAGAGTCTTTGCAGTACATGGAGTGTCAGAATGAAAGAGGCCTTGTCTAAGAGCCTAATCCTTGGGCGATTAGTCAACGCGTCTTGATTAAGAGCTGGCAATGCTGGCACGCCCCCATCCCTGAACCACCCCCTCACTGAGGAAATAGTAGTCCACAGGTGTCCGTACAATATGTCTCATTAAAAAAAAAAAAAAAGTGTGATGGGAGGTGGCTCGGGCGTAACTTTCACAAGAGACAGACAAAAGGAACGAGGCAGGAGCAAGGCCTCAACAAAAGGCCCGACTGCGGCAGCGAGAATGCAGACGCCGCAGTCTTGTAAGAATAAGTGAAAACTCTGTTTTGAATGTGCACTCTCTCACACTGCAGTTGAATCAGCTTTCTCTGTCCTGAAAATGTAAGCGCGACAAAAGCCAGTAAGAGAGAGAAAGAAAAAAGTGGCATATATATTTTTCACAGATTATCCCTTCATCAGCCTGTGTTTTCTGTAAACAGCCGTTTTGAAGTGCAAGGATTGAGAGCAGAGACAGGTATTTCACCTAATCAGCCTCATACACCCTCGCTTTCCATCAACATAAATACCTCATCTTAGGGGTATTCCCATGCCACAACATGCTTCTATTGACTAAAATGACTTTGACGACACCGCATACTGAGCTCTTAGGCTTTATATTGCAATGTTCTATAGGAACTTCAGTGCACAAATGGTCACCATCTGGCAAAGATACAGTATGTTTATGTTGAAATAGATGACTAAGGTCGGGCCTGTGAGGTGTTTTTACACGGCATTTTTCACCACTTCATCACATACAGGCAATGATGAGGGGGGCTAGGAGACATCACAAGAGCTAAAGGCCCTTTTTTCAAACATAAAAGAGAGATGCTCTGGTGTCAAAAAAGCATCTCTCATTAAAATAAAAAAATAAATCATAATATAAATACATTTAAACAATAAGTTTATATATATACTGAGCAACTATGTCACTATTTTAGTTGCTCCATTGTCATTGTTAGTTTAAGACATTTTTCTTAATCTGGTCCTAGTTAAGCTGTGGCAGTTTGAGTATCAGGAAATGACCTTTGGCCCTGGGGACAGACTACTGTACTTCCCCAATCACATCCATCGTGTGTCTAACCTTGAATGAAAGCTGAAAAAGGGAGGGGTGTGTCCTTAGGGACTGGACACAGAGAGGAATCACTTACCACTTTCCCCAAGAGACCCCAGTGGAGTTATTCAAAGAAGGGATTCAAATAACAATGGCAAGAGGGAGGGGCTGAATGTTTCCTGATATTACAAGGAGACTACAGCACTTGCCAGCTCGCCAGCCCGGCAGCCAGCCGGGCAGTAAGTGGACGTCCACAGGGTGAGAACACACATGGTTTGAGTTTGGCCCTGTGTAGGACCAAGAGGAAAGAAGGGGCCTGGTAGCAGGAACCCTCCAATTCTCACTTCCTGCTTCTGCTGGAAATGTGATCTGTGTGCCCGTCGTCCCCATCAACACAGAGCACAGTGTTCACCCGGCAGCCAAGGGGTTAGCATGTTCATGCACAGGGCACCCCATCACACCTTATCAGCCTGTCAGCACCCCAAAAACCCAGGCTGCTTTTTCCCCAATGCACTGAGGGGAGACAGCAGAGGCAAACCCATTAACCCATTCAATCATGCTGTCAATCTTCCTGAGCCACAGCAGCAGGTAAACTGATGTCACTACAGGAAGCATTTTTTCAACCAGAAGGCATGATAATTATTAATTATTATAATTAAGATTACTCAGGGTGGAATATGCAAGCGATGAGGAGTGCTTCCTTTTTTCTTTTAAGAAGTATAAATTAAGAAGCATTTTGTCAGCATCTACAGCATAAATGAACAATATCTTAAAACCAATGAGGATATCAGTGACCCTGTTTTTTAACTATATGTACAATAGATAGATATTTACCACTTTTAAGTGTAGAAAGACAGGATATGAATGGGTGGTGCATAGGGAAAGGCCATAATTACAGGCTTGTGCAACTGTCTTTACCCCACCTTTACCTTTACTACCTGAAAGACAAATCAATGTCACTTAAACTGCTCTTAGAAGAAAGAACTCCAGCTGACCTTGCTGTCCCTCCTTGACAGCAGAAGATGACTCACCTCAGAAAACCACAGGTTACATTTGGCCAAGTAAACACACCACAGTAATAAAACCACTGGAAAGGGCCCACATTGTATGCATCTTTGACCCAAGTGAGAACTAATTATCTAAAAAAAACGGAGACACGTGAAAGACATCCATTTGTTCTAGTGAAATGTTGCAAGAAATGAACACATTTCGGGTAACGACAAAAGTTGCGTGGGGCAATTCTGTGTGTTGTTGTTGTCCATGTGTGCTGTGTGTGTTACCAAGGCCCGAGCTCCATTGTTTATGCTCTGCTGTGTCTGGGTCAGCGGGGCCCTTGACTGAATTCTTGCCCCAGCATGCAGAAAGTTTTAACAGTGTTGTTGCAGGAGGAGGAATGATTACATTATAAAAATACACCACACCATATGTCCTAGTGAGAGCCCAAACCACACAATGACATACAGTAGAATCCAGCAGGCCTTCAACCCTGCCTCTACACCTCACGAGCTTACACAGCCTCATCGTGGCTTTGGGTGATCCACTCACCTAAAGTTATTTTCAGAAAAAGGACAAGATGAAGTGACTTCCAAGACGGCAATTGCTTATTCAGCAAGTCTCCAGTTGATGGAAAACTGCAACCGAAAAAAATCACAAGAGAGAATTAGGGCTTGAGAACGCCCTTGCTTGGCTAAACCTCTGATTTTCAATCATCCTCTGTCTGTGACCCCAGAAATTAGCAAGTTTTAAGTCCAACCAAACACCTCAGCAGCTGATCTTATTGACGTCCACAGTCCCTCCGCCTCTCCTTCCTTTTCCTGATGTTGTGCCAGTCAGTGCAATTAGCTGGTGTAGAGTGTCTGGCTAGGCTGAAAACATGCTCCTGGGTCTGGATGACACTATTCAGCTACTGAGTGAGGCACTGTGGGAAAGTGAACCGGCAGAGAGGAGTAAATGCAAATGTGGCTTTGGCAGCAAAGGTCATCAGGGCTACTTCACAGAGTACAATCAACTCAGAGATGGCTACATAGCGTGTGCATGAAAATCTGCCCCTTCTGCATGACCCTCCCCACACAAGTTCACTCTGGTTAGGAGCCAGTCAAGTCACCTCGATCAGAATCTCCCCCGCTTTCTTCCCCGTCTCGATTTCACTCTCTCTGTACTCTCCTTGTGTCTCGTAACAAGACAGAGCATGCTCACTGTAAACCTCTTGGGGGGTGAAAGGGATTGGGAGATTAAATTTATTTTGAATTCCTTCCCCTTAATGTGGCAATTACCCCCTCTTTCCTCTCCCTCACCTCTTCTCTCCTCTCCCAGCAGCACAGCACGGAGTTTGTTCCAAAGCACATCTAGTTTATGTTTTGTACACAGAAAGTGTTTCTTTCATCCCCCCAGCTGAATCTCAAACTTCACAGGAGCAATGGCGAGGCACTCAATCGACTTAAGGTGGATTATATGTCCGTGGACTTCTGGAAAAGTGTGTGCTGAGTATGAATTCCTTAGTTTGAGAAGGATAAGAGAAGATCCAACCAAAATTATTGCTAGCTGCAGAACTACTTTTGAGGGTCTCAGAAATATAAAATCAGGGCTTCTACTAGTTTAACTGGTCTTGTGAAATATGTTGTCCTAACAAAAGTAGATGCTAAAAGCCTTAAAACCGTAATTCTATGGATTTTAATCGCACCATTTCGCAGCGTCATAAGCCAGGTCATTTGTGTCTAATCTTAGTAAGCAGATCAGAAACTTTGCATGTGTATGTTTGGTGTGCAAGATGCTGCCGCTGCTGTGCCTTTTTTTTTCTGCATCCAGGATGAAGGTCAGCAATGCTACAGTTACTAAAGTGCGTGACTGTGACGTCTGACAACCCCACTTGTGTAACAAAACCTGTCGATGATATGAGATTTCCTAAACTCGATTTTTGTGCTGCTTTTCAACAGCCTGCATCGAACCTCTCAGAGGCGACACACACTCTGCTTTGGTAAATGAGTCCAACCAAAAAGGCTCAATTTCTCCCTTTTCTTAGTTTGGAGGGCCAGTCACAACCCCCCTTTTCACTGCATTTCCACACATTCCATGCATCCAAAATGGACTCATTTTCTATCAACTAAGCTTCCTAATTGACCAGTCTATACAGGGACGGATTAGCCGATAAGAGGGGCTAAAGAAAGAGAGAGAAGGCAAAACAAAAAGAGGAAGTAAACAGTCAGTTGGGGGGTGGCAAGACACCAAAGGATTACCCCTGTCATCTGTTCTGTGATAAAAAAAAAAAAAATACATCTTCAGATGTGGGGAGATGGAGCAAAGACTTTGTGAGGCATCCAAGAAAAATGTGCACTATCAGGCACCTCGGAGGCACCCTCTCTCCAGGAGAGAACAGAGGAAGGCCCCTGCAGCGAGGATTCAGTACTTCCTCCACCAGTAGCTGGAGTTAAGACACACCGAGGACCTGAAACTCTTTCCATATAGGTCTGTCTTCCATGTTCTCTCACAGTGCTTGGCCCACATCTCCCCTGCTCTCCGTTTCTTTATGTTGCTTTACACAGCTGCCCAGGGCCCATTTGTGTGCTAAATATTTGGTTGTTACATCATCTTGTAATGTTCTAATCTGTTCTTTCCATTGTTTGCTGAGTTGCCAGTATATGCTATGATTTTCACTACAAACAAGAAAAGTGGGGTCATAAAAGCAGGTTTCGTGCTGTTGTGAGATCTCCAAACTCTTTAGAGCAAAGCTGTAGAATGACTAAGTACAACAGGGACTGATATAGTCTATAACCTGTGAGCACAGACACACACACACACACAGAGTCAAAGAGTGCCAGCTGTGCCACTGACGTAGGTGGAGTCCGAGTATCAAGCCAACACAGGCCTTTATAATCGTGCTAGATTTATAGGTGTGGTGCCTTGTGTTCTATATCTAATTACAGATTTTTACAATGATAGCATGTTAAGTGAAATGTAATACAAGAGTGTTCGAACCCCTGCTTTGACCTAGACATAGCAGCCCATGAAGCCCTACCTTTTAATTTCACTGTATAGGGTTTCAGCAAAAAAGGGGCTGATATGCTTTCTCCTCAGGGGTGCAGAGGTAATGTAACTGGCAGAAAAGTAGACAGGAAAGTTTTTCTTTTTTTCTCTGTCCTTTCCTTCAATCTGCCTTTTATTTTCAGACTTATCACTCCATTCTGTCTAAGCTCACTCTCTCCTCACCTTCTCTCTATTTCCATGCTCTGTCTCTCTGACAAAGGTGCACATTTATTTTATCTTGTATTTGACAAACAAAGGTGCCATTAAGTAGCATACCTTCTGACAATAATTAGGTTAAAACAAGTCAAAATGGCCAACTCTGATTCCAGGGAAATTCCAGCTAAGGATGAAAAGTGCTGCAGGGGTAGTGGCAAGGGTTTGGTTGGGCGGGGGGCGGGGGGAGGC